>ML811131.1:131105-184931 GCA_009831015.1 Picea engelmannii | reverse complement strand
TCTAGCATACCATTTAAGGTAATAGTCACTAGATCAGTATTGGAAATAGTTTCCCCTATATTCACTAACTTGTCTTTCACTTCTTTAATGCGACCCAAAAATGAACTAACAGATTCATTTCCATCCATCTTAATGCCTAGCAATTTAGTTTTCAGGAACAAAATGTGATTTGTGTTGCTAGTTTCATACAATGCTTTAAGATTTGTCCATGTGGCAGCAGAAGTTGTAGCGTCTCTAATATGTGGAATTATGTTATCTTTAACTGACATGCGCAACAATACCTTTACCTTGTTTTCGCACTTCTCCCAGTCTTGGATCAGTGTTGCTGTCACACCTCCTACCGCTGTTGTCGCACCTCCTACTGTTGTTGTCGCACCTGCAGCCGCAACAGGTTTCAGTTCGGTTCCATTCGCAATGTTCCAGACACCATAGCCCTCCATGAGTGTCTGCATCTTGAATTTCCAGTTAATGAAGTTCGATCCATCTAACTTGTTGGCTTCGTTGAGGTAGGTCTCTGCCAGCGGATTCACCATCGCTGCAATTTAGTCTCTACAAGAAAATCACCAAGGATATGCAACATTTTGTCTCTCTGCCTTCGATTACCACCGATCCGACTCAATCTATCTCTGTTCTCAGCTTATATCATGCATCACTTTTAAAAAAAACTTATAACTCCCTCCTTAAAAAAACTTTAATAAACTTCAATCCTCCACATAATAAACTTTAATAATCCACTTTAATAAACTTCTACTTTAATAAACTTCAATAAACCTCCACTTTAATAAACTTCAATAAACCTCCACTTTAATATTCACTTTCACTTTTAATAATAAAAAAAATGAACATACTTTAAATGCTCCAAAATCAAAGTTTTATAACTGCACTTTAACTTATATCCATAAAACTCACGTATATGCCTTTGCTCATACCAGAACTCGACCTCCAAGATTTCTCATGCATGCACCCAAACTCCCGGCAGACACACCAACGATTCAAACTCCACGTAGTTGTTATGAATAAACCATATTCATAAAATAAACCACGTTGCATGCACATAAAATAAACCACGCTGCATGCACATAAAATAAACCACGGATTTTCAAACTCCACGCACGCATGCAATCCGCTTAAACTCACGATCTCTTGGACTGCGGGTAGTTCGCATAGTTCGCACCTCACGACTTATTGGACTGCGGCGAGTTCATAGCTCTCTTATGCTCCAACTGTGGGAATCGTGAAGGACGTCTGCACCTGAATGCACAGCAGGGTGCGAAAATTCTTGCTTCCGGCACGACGCGAAAGGACGAGTAATATACGTTCGCACCCTACCAGAGGAGAGACCTGCGAACCTCTAGAATCTCCACACCTCACTCCCGTGGCTCTGATACCAAGATAAAATATACGAGAGAAAAACAACACGGTGAGGCTACGCTCACTTCACAGTATTAAATGAAGACGGATTACATCCTTATATAGGAAAAGACTCTCACGAGTCGGCTACATGCAAAGCAAAAGACAACTAGACAACTGACTCTTAACTAAGAACTGATTCTTCTAACTGGCGCTTACAACCTGCGCTTATTACTGGTGCTAACAACTAGCTAACATCTCCATTATTTCCAAGTATAGAGGCACGAAGTACCTTTCTTTCGATCGTTTATGGCAGATTCTACCATTTGAAGTTTTGCCAATTGCAGTGAGAGATATGTTAGAAGACTATACGCTCTTACATGTATTACACAACTTAACTCGAATTAAGGTACATTAATCAAATCCAATATATTAATTTTAGCTGAGTATATTTCACTCGAATTAATATAAATTACGAAAGGTGGATGAGAACGAGCCTAACTCGGCATTACAACGATATAGAATTGTAGTTGCCCACTTTGAAAATTGGTCTTGTACTTCTTGGGGTTTTGGATTTTTTACAAAATTTAAATTTTTTTCTTTTTATTTTTTAAATGAAAAATGTTTTAGTAATTTATGTTAGTTTAACTTTTGTTAATATTATGTCCTAAGGTTTTGATGTTAAATTTTGTTAATATTATGTTAGCATTATGATATTTATTTGTATTATCTTGTAGAAATAAAATGTGGTCATTTGTAATAATCCAATTTGTAAGTGTAAACTCTCACACTTATTAAATGTTTTAGAGTATTGGATCGCACCTATACATTTAAAAAATCCAATATTTAACTCTAATCACTGTTAAAGTTAATAAAACAAGTGTTATATGGTTTTCTTAAACCCCTTGTTCTTAAATCATATATGAAGCTAACCTATTAAAAGTCCATTACAATTTAATCTAGAGAAAAAAAAATCTTTCAATTTAATTTTTTTTTCTAATTCTAGTTTACATATCCATTATTTATGGAATGGGAATGGGAAAAAGGACAAAGAATAACAACAAACATTTGAAGAATACCAAACCTTTCATTTTATTGAAATCTTTACTATTCTTTATTTAAGAAATACATGATAGCAATCCATCGGAGTATTTATTATCTACTTCTAGTTTACATATACATCCAACCAGTAATCTAGCGTAGCCGTGCATTCATGCTAACCAAATGTATTGGTGTTGTTAAAGAAACTGGACTAGGAAAAATGATGCAAAACTTTGCATAGTCGGGCATCTTGTTGTTTTGGGACAACCATATATGTGACCCTTGGTATATATAAACTAGACACTAACTCATTGCTTCATATTTTCAAGATCCAATAACTATGGGTAGATAATATCACCTTGTGACGCTTTCTTCCACGAGAAAAAAAAATAGATTTTGATCTCTAGTGAAGCGAGAAATGTCTTTGGTAATGTGGAAAAAGAAAAAAAAAAGAAAAAATGGAATCTTCTCCTAATATTATATGCTTCATTAATTACCCTCTAAAAAGCAATGTGATAAAGCATAATAATCATCCTGCTTCATTCAAGCAAGATTGAAGGGATCCAATTTATGAAGGAGAAAGAGCTTTGGGTCAATGGAAACTAAGGAAATTGATTAGGTATCAGATGAAAAGAAAGCTCCATTGCCGAGAGAAAACCTAGGCATTTATACAACATCTATGGAACGATGGAACCTATCAATGCATAAGATCATGTAGGAATCTTAACCATCCTTTTGATAGGATAGCGAAATAAGACAGAGATAAATTAATCTCATTGGAGTCTATAAGTAGGTCGACCCCATGGAGAAAATATCGAAAGACTCTATATTCGCCCATGAAATTATTTCTTAATAGTCTCATTGGATGGAAAGAGTTATTTGTCTTGTATATTATATTCTATACATAATATGTGTAATGCATAGATATAGACTCATTTATATATAACTAATAACTACGCATTGATTGTCCAATTTGACATAGATTATTCACAAGGAGCCAGATGAGAAGAAACTTTCTTGTTCAGTTCTTGATTAGAGATGGGATCAAAATGCTATTAACCATGGACTATAACCCCAAAATAAATAAAAAATCATAAAAAACGTAGGGGGGGGAATGAAAGGAGTATCTTATCGGGACAATCGCATTTATTTTGGTAGATTCGCTCTTCAAGAACTTGAACCTTCTTGGATCACATCTGGGAAGATAGAATGTGAACAAGGAATGATTACTCATTATGCCCATCCCGGCGGACAAATATGGGTACATATATTTCCCAACAAACCTATTACAATGAGACCTGCAAAAAAATGTATGGGTTCGAGGGAAGTTGCATACGCTCCATCAGCATGCGTTCTTCTCCAGGATCTTAGCACAAAACATATACATTTACACAGTACTTTGGAATAATAGTAAATTATTATTCCCAAGGGATTAAGCCCCCAAGCCTAGCCCCTCTTTCTTACCTTTCATCCCTCTCTCCCTTACCCAGGATTTGTGGAAGCTTAGTCCCCCATCACTCATTCATCATGGTTGATCCACACGTAGAGATGTTTATATTTTATTAATAATGTGCATAATTACATGTACAAAATCAGGCTCGTAGCCTAACACTTAGGCTTTCTGGCCTAACAAACACATAATCCTATCATCTTATTAATACTCATCTCACCAGCCTACAAAACATGATTACAACAAGGCTCGTCCTTTGGGATATTACAATTAGTTTTATACTAATCCATATTGATGCAGATGATGATTTCATTCCTTTGAGTATGACGATGTTGTCGATGAGAAAAACTTCCGATGATTTATAGATATGCTAGTCAGTGTTCCAAGATGATATTGATGATGTTGTCCTCTCAGCCACCTGATTTTGTTGATGATGTTGTCCTCTCTCTCGCCTGATGTTGTTGAAGAATACCCTTCTTGTTAAGGGGGATTGTTGAAATAATGTAACTGCAAAGTGTATTCCAATTATTATTGTGGAATTATTCATTAGATCAATCCCCATTGTGGATTGATCATGTTGACTATTGTAAAGGACCAAATCCCCTTTTGCAGATTGGTCAAAATATAAGTGTAATAGACAGAATAAGAAGTTGGTCCCAGAATATATTAAAGAGGCCCAAGAATATATTAAAGGTGGTTATAACCACCCAGATTGAGAAGTTGGCCCTGCCAGTGAAGAGACACTTCCACACATGCTAGAATTGTATAAATAAGGAGGTTGGTGGCTCACTTAGACACACACTCACTTTTTCATTGAGAGACAAGTTTCGGAGTTGCAGTTGGAGAGAGAGAGAGAGAGAGAGAGAGAGAGAGAGAGAGAGAGAGAGAGAGAGAGAGGCGCATTCTTGGGAGAGGACTTTATGTATTCGTTTGAGTTATCTCTTGGCATTGTATTGCCTATCTATAATAAGGAAATTTTTGTTGGGTTTTCTTCCCCTTGAGGGTTTCCCAGGATAAATGATGTGTCTCTTGTGATTGTGTATTTCTCAGTGATCCTATCTTATGCTATTGTTGTCTATTGAAATGAAAAGAACTCTAATAATAGCTTAAACCTTAACAAGTAGATTGAATAGATTGAATAGATTAACTTGTTGTTGATGTTTCCCATTAAGTTGAATAGATTGAATATATTAATTGTTGTTTCTCATTAGATTAAATAGGTTAACTTGTTCAAATTAGGGTTTTGATTTTATTCTTTAGGAAAATTCCATCGATCCATTGTTTAAAAGTTGCTTAGGGTAAATAGTTCAAGTCCTTTAATAAGGTTTGCTAATTGATAGTCTTTGCTTAAGTATATTAACCCTTAGTTAGACCATCTCCTTAGTTAGATCATACTTCCTTTGGTTTTTATGCCTTGGAATATATAGTGCTACAACTCTAAGTTTACTTACCTCGGGTTGACAATTTAATTGAGGGATTTAGTGCATAGAGAACACCCATCATTTTTGGCGTCGTTGTCGGGGAGTTGTCTCAAGGTAGGAAATAATTAGGAGATAGATAATTTTTGAACCTTAGCATTAGTTTGGTGGCGGGAGAAATTTAAGACAAGAGGTAAGAAACTACACATATGTTATAGCAGGTTCCCCCAAACCCAATGGTAGTTTTTCTTTTTGTTTGCTTTCATGAATAGACCTAGGGACCCAAAGGGAAGATACATTAAAACTAAGTCAAACATTTCGACCAAGGTTCCTTCCGACATTTTTGGGGAAAGGAACACTCCACTCATAAACTCCGCAGACTGATACCAGAAAGTAGGGGCTAGATCAACCCAAATATCTAAGGCAGTCTCTGAAGAAACTAAAACAGGGAGCACTATCGAATAGAAAATTGAAGCATTAATAATAGTGGGATAGGAAGCAAGACCACTTCAGCCTTCCATAGAACCAACCAACACAACCTTTTTTTTTTCACCACCATCAAGAGACCCTAACTTTGTAGACATCATAGACCCTGAACATGTGAATAATTTGTTTGGTAGTTTAGCCAATATAATTGTTTCTCAGATTGAAATAGAAAATTTGGCACCAATAATCTCAACCGGCTTGAGTAGAGTCCTAGACATCCAAGCAGTCAGAAGACCTTCCCATCAAAGGGATACCTTTATTAGAAAAGAACCTTGGGATACTTTTTTATCTTCAGGGATAAAACCATCTAGGTACTCTCTTTTTGGAAACCAAACCAGTATGGATGATCAGGCGGATCACAACCATGTAAGACATGAGGAGGGGGAAGAAGTTGGAAACCAAACCGAGACCACCTTTGGGTTTCCAATTTTGGACACCACACAGAATGTCAATATGAAAAACATTCCCCTCTCGGCACTGGCCACCTTTTATGGTAAAATCAGCAAAGACCTAGATACCTTCCTATTTGAGTTTGACATCTTGTGTAGGAGCTACAACTACTTACAAGATGTCTAGAAACTAAAACCCTTTCCTACCACCCTCAAGGACTCTTCACTAACATGGTTCATGGGGTTGGGAGAATCCAATATTAGGTCTTGGCAAGCCATGATAGATACATTTCTTAAGAAATACCAAGACTACTGCAATTCCAAGGATTCTCGTAATGATATTTTCAAAATCCAACAGTTAGAGGATGAGAATCGCGAGGATTATATGGAATGGTTTGTTTATATCTCTAAGAAATCAAGGTACCATGAACTTCAAGATGATGCAGTCAGGGCCCTTTTCCTTAAAGGAATTTCAGAAGAATACCTAGAGATACTTAACCTGATAGAATCATGTTACATCTCCCTTAAACCATTTTCCAAAATATGTGAAATGTGTAAGAACTACTCGAGGAGTAGAGATGAAATAGGGAAGAATGTTCAGGATCCTTATAGTAGAAACTCAAAACCAATTAGTTTAGGTGGTATCACAAGAGTAGAGATAGGGAACCTTTTAGAGAAATTCAAAATAGATATCTTAAGAACAATAGGTTCCTATTTGGACACCCTAAATATTAAAAAGAAACAGGAGGAGGAAAATGCAACAATCCGCATATTTTTCCCAAGATGCAGGAGGAAGCATTCCTAAAGGGAATGCCCATTACATAACATTTCAGTTTGTGGATTCTGCACGGAGGACCACTCAACTAAAAAATTTCCATCATTGCCCAGTTTTTTAGCCATATATAGAAGTGGGGATCCTGGGGAGTCTTATTATCCACCTAGGAGGCCATGGAAACCTAGGAATCAACCTACATACCCGGATCTACAGCCTCAAGTTCCACCGTATTATCAACAACCACAATAGTGGAAATCAACAAGTTGGAAAAATTGGTCTACACAATATCAGCATCCTTGGATTCAAGGATGGAGAGGAGGGCATAACCAAGGAAATCCTCAAGCTCAACATGTCCCTATGTCCAACCATCCTTACCCCCAGTTTTCACCGAACATCCCGCATCTTTTGCCAGGTTTTGTTCCACCACCTTTACCTCCTATTCCACAACAATACCAGAATGCATGCTCCCCAAGACCGACATTATTACCTACACAACTAGTTCCCAATCCCAATAATAAAACCACTCAACCTCTTCACAATTTTGAGATGCAAGCCTTCTCGACATATTTTATTTCTCTCGTTTCATTGCAGGAGATTCAACTAAGGTCGGGAAATGTTCTGGACAGGCAGAGGCCTTCAGTAGTCATCAGGGAAGAAGAAGAAGAGGAGACCCCCAAACAACCCACAAATGAAACTAGGTGGGAAGATGTTATTATTCTTAAGGACCAAGAACCCAAGATTCCCCAAAATGAACCTTCACAAATTACGAAAGCCCCTCGTTATCCATAAAGATTAATAATCGAGAAACTTACCACCCGACCGGAATTTGACATCTTGAATGAATTGAAGAATATATGTGTCAAAATTCCCTTGCTACAATCCATTAAGGATATTCCAATCTACAACAAGGTGGTCAAAGAATTGTGTATTAAGAATCCAGGAAGGAAGCAAAAGGACCCTCCAACAGTACATTTGATAGGAGAACTTTCTGAGTACATATTAGAGCAGCCTAAGGTCACAAAATATGGGAAACTAGGAAACCTCATAGTGACCATAACCATTATTGAGGTTTCCATCGGGAACACTCTCATAGACCTAGGGGCAGCCATCAATGTTATGATTGTTACTACCTTGGAGGAATTACAACTAAAACCTCTTCTTAGACCTACCCCAACTATTTTGGAATTATCAAATAAGACAAGGGTTATACCTGAAGGAATTTTGGATGATATCATAGTTACTTTAGCCTCATGGGAGTACCCAGTAGAATTTCTTGTCATCCACTCAAAGGATCCTACCAAAGGGCATCCTGTTATTTTGGGAAGACCTTGGTTCGCCACAACCAATGCATTTATTGGTTGTAGAGAGGGAGAAGTTACCATCTCAAATGCACTCTCTATACAGAAGCTCACCATATATCCACCAGCTCAACCTATCATGGAGACTATATGGTGGCTTGAATTTCCATATGAGAATGAGGATTGGGAAGAGGCCATGTTTCCAAGTGATCAATCATGGGCACTTCAGGAGCACACAATGAAAAATGTGCTAAACCAGTTTATTTCTGCTATCATGTATGTTGATTTTCCACAATATTTTCCCCAATTTGAGTACATGTTTTGAGAAGAATTTTAGGAATAGTTGGACCCATTGATTTTCTCTTCGACATCCTTTATCTTTGATATAGATGAGTCTACCACATATTACACCATGCCCTACGAGATTAGCCCAGGCAAATTTTTGCATATAAATTATGGGCTAGATGCAGACCAACAAAAGCAGTTAGTAAGTGTCCTTAAAGAAAAATTAGGGGAATTCTCCTAGGAATACACTGACATGAAGGGTATACACCCTGACACATGCATTCATCACATATATACCCAAGGGGGAGTAACACATGTTAGGAAACCCCAGAGAAGGATGAACCCAACACTCAAGGATATAGTAAAAGAGGAGATCCAAAATTTATTAAATGTCGGATTTATTTATCCCATCTCCGATATTAAATGGATATCCCCACTTGATTTTCGTGAGCTTAACAAGGCCACTTTGAAGGATGATTTTCCTCTTCCTTTCATTGACCAAGTATTGGATACCCTATCAGGAAAGGAATATTTCTCCTTTCTAGATGGATACAACTGGTACAATCAAATTCTCATAGCACCCGAGGACCAAGACAAGACTACCTTCACTTGTCCTTGGGGCACCTATGCCTATAGGGCCTTACCATTTGGATTGTGTAATGCTCTTGCCACATTTCAACGAGAATTACTAGGGATATTTGTTGATATTATTCATGATTGTGTGGAGGTATACATGGATGACTTCAAAGTATTTGGAAATACTTACCAGGAAGCCTCAGATAACTTAGAAAAAATCCTTATCAAATGCCAAGAAATGAACCTATCTTTAAGTCATGAAAAATGTAAAATGGTGTTGATTGAAGGAGTGGTTCTAGGAAATCATGTTTCATCTAAAGGGATTAAATTTGATCCTTCTAAGATTGAGGTCATCATCATACTTCCACCCCCCAAGACTGAAAAAGAGGTGAGAATATTTCTTGGACATGCCGGATACTACCGACGATTTATTGAAAATTTCACAAAGATTGTTGCACCCGTGTTTGGATTGTTAATAAAGGATGTTGATTTTATTTGAAATGAGCAGTGTCAAACCGCCTTTGAAACTCTAAAAGATAAGTTTTTCCTTTTCACATATCCATTGATGCCTCTGACACTGCAATAGGAGGAGTATTAGGGCAAAAAGAAAACCAACAGTCCTATGGCATTTATTTTGTGAGCAAGAACTTGTCCCCTGCCGAGTTAAACTATTCAGTTACTGAAAAGGATATCTTGGTAGTAGTTCATGCTATTAATAATTTCCACTACTACATCACAGTGTATGAAGTATTTGTAGATATAGATCACTCTACCACTAGATTTCTCATGAATAAACCCATAACTAATGGTCGAGTGACTAGGTGGCTCCTACTATTGCAAGAGTTTGATATCACCATTCTTGACCGACCTGGAAAGGAGAATTTGGTAGCTGATTTTCTTTCATACAATAAAAAATGAAGATGATTATATTCTCGTAGATGATAGTTTCCCAAACGAGCACCTTTTTTCCCTTCCTGTAAATAGCCCATAGTTTGCAGATATGGAAAATTGTTTGGCTACTACAAAGTTACCATCTCATTTGTAATGTCCCCAAGGCCGAGCCCTATTGTAAACCATGTATATGAAGTATAAAGCTTGCATTATGAATTGTAATTATGTTTTATAGGCTGGTGAGCCAAATTTATATAAGTTGGTGGTCTAATGTGTTATTAGGACAGAGAGCCTAAGTGTTAAGGTCGGGAGCCTGCTTTTGTATATGTAATCATGCATAACATTAATAAAAATATAAACACCGCTGCGTGCAAACCAAACATGATGAATGAGAGATGGGGTACTAATATTCCACAGAGTGGGTAAGGGATTGGGGGGCTAGAAGGTTGGAAAGAGAGGCTAAGTGTTCATCCTAGGGGCTTAAGTCCTTGGGTATAATATTTTAATATTATTCCAAAATCCATGTAAATGTGATGTTTTATCCTAAGTTCTTTGGAAGGATGAGTGACTTCCAAATGGGAAGGAATGAGTTTCATGGGTGACAAGTGTCAATCCAAGCACATGTAGTTAAAACTGTTGAGTTGAGCCATGATGAGGGTTCATCCTCCCATTCTCCATCCACCATCTGAACTCATGGTTGTCTAGAATCAACCTATATTTCAGTGTTTGTTCTAGGGAATCCTTACTTGAATTATTAAGTCTCTGCATGGGATCTCTGTACACCCTCATGCATCCTCGAAACCTGAGCCGTAAGTCTATCCTGTATTGTTGGTTGGGGAAAATTGAATGTCCCGTAATTGTTGAGCCTTGTTATGTTGTAGCATCTGTCTATCACCAGTTTTGGGAAGCCCATGTCTGTGTTTCCAGTGGACTATTATGGTCACACAGCGTTTGACTACGTGTGTCTTGGGGACCATTGTATGTTTGTGTGGAGCCTCGTGGTTGCCCGATCTATCTGTAGGTTGTTGTTTATTTTTTCCTGAGTGGGGTTATGTTGTGGTTATCCTCACCGTGCGGGAATTGAGTCGGAAGGGGATGAAGAACCGAGTTTTAAGGCCCTTAGTTGAAGAGGGAGTCTGTCAAGCCTGTGAGAAGCTATTTCTAGGGGAAGGAGTCTGCTGGGAAGTGGTATTCTTCTATAGAGAGTTTAACACCAGCTACAGAGCTCTAAGACTTCCTGATCCGACTTGTTGCCGAGACCCAGAAAGGGAGGTAAATCACTGATGGACTGTGCTTGTGAAGGTGTATACTCCTGGGTGGAACAGGCATGTGGGGAATGAGAGTCTGTGAGTAGTGGGCGTAAGAAGGAATCCTGGAAAGAATCCTTCCAGTTATTATGTGCAGTTTTCCCTGTAACCTCAGCCTAGACTAGGATTCCTTTCCTTGGGTGAAGAATAGTCCCATCTCAGGGGTGACCCATTGTTGAGCATGATGAGCAGCGTGGTCTAAGGTTGGGAGTTTCGTGGAAGTCCTTCACGTAGTTTATGGAATTACCACGGTTTCAAAGATAAGTATCAGCTTGTGGTTAATATTATGTTTTTCATGCTTGTGATGCTTATATGTATCATGTATTTTGTTGTGCATATGAATTATTGTTAATGCTAGGGATTATTTATGTTAGCAGTAATCTTGTGCTTACTCTAAGTTAAATGTGTTGAATTTGATTTAAATGCATGTTATTAATTAAGTATGAGAATGATGTTGTTCTGCACAGTAGCATTTGCCCAGCCAAGTGGGATGTAATGGTCGGGGGTGTTACAAATTGTTATCAGAGCATGGTTACAACACTGAGCCTGGATGGGCCATGTTAGTGGAATTTGAAGCAAAAGTTTCAGAAAGAATTGTTATCGAAGTAAACAAATTTCAAGTTCAGATCCCAAGGTTTCAACGTTGAGCCTAGATGGGCTAGATAAGTGGTCTTTGGACCCAATGTTTCGAGAGGAAATTGTGTCTAGAGGACTAATTTCGAACCTTAGGTTGTCTCTGAGTACCAAGGAGTTACTTGGTCGTATCACAAGGCTCATGAGGAATAGCAGTAGAATAAAATTGCAGTCGTAGATCAATTGTGCAGAGAAGATCTGGACCGTCCAATCCACGTCCAAACACTTAGGAGAGTGCGCAAAAGAGATCATATTTGGGCCATCAGATCTGAGCGTGTGGACCAACAGTCGTTGGATCCATGGAACTGCACAAGGTTTAAAACCCTTTGGAGTTGCACAAGAGTGTGGTTATCACGATATGTGAATTCTCAATTTCATCAAGACCATCGATTGAGAGGGACGTGTGGAGAGAAATCAGTCTTTCGTTGACTCGTGACTTGAAAAGATCAAAAGGAAAGTTCATGAGAATTCACAAAACATGAATTCGCAATTAGATCACAACCATTGATCAAGGAGATATCTAGACTATTAAGTGTCCGGGAAGAATTTCGACATTTCGGGAGTTCGGTTGTCTGGAGAAGTGGGATGTGTTGATGCACAAACTCCCAAAGCCCGAAATCCCAAAATCCCAAAGAGTTGAAGTAGTGGGTCTAGTTGACGTCACTTTGATGGATGTGGACCCATGGGATCTGTGTCATGTGCCAGTGGGCCCATAAGGAAAAGCAGATGCAGTAGGCCCGGATGGCATCACCTGAGGTAACGTGGACCTTCTTAAGTACACCGCATGTCACCACTATGGTTGGTGACAGCTGTTCTATGGGCCCGGAGGCTAGAAAGGTCAAATTTTTGGTAGTCAGGAGTTGGAGAGGGAAGCGAGTGCGAGAACCTCTGGGACCAAAAACCCCAAAACCTGAAGCCTCGAAATATCGAAACTCGAAGTTTCGTTTGGAGAGCCTTTTAGCACCTAGCAGTTTAGCATTTGATCACAGCCCATGGACGCATGGGTTGGGGACTAAGAAAATGGGGACTATCACCGAAAATTGTAGAGCCAAACAGAGCTCAAAAAATTCATGGAATCAAAACATTTTCTTATTCGCGTTGGTTTATGAATGTTGTAGTTTTATTAAGGGTTCAAGGCCTGAAAAACTTTGGTTGACTGCACGTTGTGTGTGCAGAGTTCAACGAGTGTCAGGACAGCTGTGAATCAACACCGAGTATAGAAATGGAAGAGGTGTTTACTGCCTCCAATTCAGAGAACGAAAGAGAAGGAAGGGATGTCAACTTGGGAGTCGAAGGATCGAACTCCAATGGGCATGGAAGAGAATTGGATAAGGAAGGACATATGATGAAAATCATTGAAAGATTGCGAAAAGATGCCAAGGCTCACCGAGATGATAGTCGAAAGCTCATGAAAGTCAGGGATAGGCAAGGTCAATTCAACTTAAGGATGTTGAAGAGTCTGGAAAGAATAGAAAAGAAATTGGAAAAGGAGAGTGACTCAAGCAAGACAGAGAGTTGCAGGACCCCTGAGAGGAAAAGAAGATCAAGGAGTGTCAGCAGACATCGTCGTCACTCCGCAAAGCATTCTAGTAGGGAAGCCCATAGTAGTTCAATCCCATCTCCTACCAAAAAGCATCGAAGATCTGGAGTGGATGAATTGAAAGGGGGTATGAATAAGATTGAGCCTCCTACATTTGATGGAGAACATAAGAAGGAGGAAGATGTCGAAACATGGTTTCTTGGCATGAGGAAACATTTCCAACTACAGAATTATTCCTCTCATGCAGAAGGAAGAATTGTGATGTATTAACTAAAAGGAAAAGCATCCATGTGGTGGGATCATCTTGTGCAGGTGCAGCACGTTAGAGAGAAAGATATCACATGGAAGGAATTCAAGAGGTATTTCGAGAGGAAATACTTAACTAAAAGATATTATGACAGAAATATGAAAGAGTTATTCAAACTCAAGCTAGACAACAAGACCATTGATGAGTATGAATGAAAGTTTTTGGAACTATTGAAGTATGTTTCATTCATCAAAGATGAGTCTGTCAAGATTTAGAGGTACCTGAGTGGATTACCGCCTCCTATTGGGGATAAGATTCAGTATAATGATCCTAAGACTATGGAAGAAACAATAAGAAGACTGAAATGCTTATATGAAAAACAAATAGAAAAGCCTACCTTTCGGAAGGCTTGGGTTGACTAGAAGAAGTTTAAGAAAGAACAGAGGCAGAAGGGAAACAAACCTCCCTTCTTCAGAAATATTCCTCAAGGACATCCATCATTTAGAGAGACGAGAATGGCTGAAGTGGGATAAAAAAGGCTGAGACAGACGCCCATTCAGTGTTGGGGCTGTAAAGAGAACCACAAGTATAGATATTGTCCCCATAAAAGTGGCAAAGCAAGAGCTATCCATAATGTTCAACAAGCTGAAACAGTGGAGGACATGGGCAGTAGAATGCCAAGGATCTATGCAGCCCTGGACAACAAGCAAGATGAATTTCAGTTGCACATGATTGAAGTAGAAGGTATGATTAAAAACCAACCATTTACTATTTTAGTTGATTCAGGGGCTAGCCATAGTTATATATACCCTAGAATGGTAGAAAGTTTGTATTTGATAAGAAGCAAACATGAAAAGTCTTGGGTAGTGCAGCTATCTACAGGAACCAAGAGGAAAGTCACGAAGTTAGTTAAGTCCTACCCTGTAGACATGAATGAACTGAGCATGAAGGACGATTTGAATATTCTACCTTTAGGCTCTTATGACTATTTAATTGGGATGGACTGGTTGGACCAGCACCATGCCCTCCTAGATTTTCGTAACAAGGAATTTACATGCTTAGATGAGGAAGGGAAATGAAAAACAGTCCAAGGAATTCCTAGAGTTGTTACTATTAGAAAAATCTCAACAATGCAGTTGAAGAAGTGCTACAGAAAAGGTTGTCAATATTTTGCAGCCCATGTAGGGGAAACGCCTAAGGATAAGGTGTCAAGTATTGAGGATCATGAGGTACTTAAAGAGTTTGAAGATGTATTCCAGGAAGTACCTGGACTACCTCCGAAAAGGGATATCAATTTCTTTGTGAACTTGATGCCTGGAGCAGCTCCAGTGTCAAAGGCTCCGTACAGGATGAGTGCACCAGAACTGAAAGAGTTGCAGCTGTAGCTTGAATAACTTATGAAGAAGAGGTGTATACTCCCAAGCATGTCACCTTGGGGTGCCCTGATCCTATTCGTAAAGAAGAAGGATGGAACGTTGAGATTGTGCATTGATTTCAGGCAATTGAACAAAGTAGCGATGAAGAACAAGTATCCTCTGCCGAGGATTGATGATCTCTTCGATCAGTTGAAGGATGCAAATATCTTTTCGAAAATAGATCTAAGATCAGGATATCACCAAGTAAGAATAAAAGATGAATACATAAACAAGACCGCCTTTAGAACAAGGTATGGTCATTACGAGTTCACAGTGGTGTTGTTTGGACTGTCAAATGCACCCGTTGTTTTTATGAGCTTGATGAATGGTGTATTCAGGGACTATCTAGACAAGTTTGTCATAATCTTCATGGATGAAATTTTGGTGTATTCCAAGTTAGAGGAAGAGCATGAACAACACCTGAGGATGGTGTTGCAAGTGTTGAGAGAACACTAGTTGTATGCCAAGTTGAGAAAATGCTCGTTTTATCAAAGGAAGATCCAATACTTGGGGCACATTATTTCAGAAGAAGGGATTGTCATGGATCCTGAGAGGTTGAGGCCATCAGAGAATGGTCAGTGCCAAGGAATGTGGCGGAAGTTAGATGTTTTATGGGTCTAGCAGGCTATTACAGAAGGTTTATCACAGGGTTCTCAAAGATAGCTCACCCTATCACTTCCTTTCAAAGGAAGGAGAAAAATTTTCAGTGGACTGAAGAGTGTGAGAAAAGTTTCCAGCGATTGAAGCAGTTGTTAACCAGCGCTCCAATCTTGAGGATTGCAAATCCAAATGTGGACTCTGTGGTGTGCATAGATGCGTGTAAAGAAGGGTTGGGAGGAGTTCTCAGTCAAAATGGATTTGTAATATGTTATGAGTCCATTAAGATGAAAGAGCATGAAAAGAACTGTGCCACTTGTTGAAACAATTCTTAAAATTTTTATCCCTAAGACCTAAACTTTCCTTTTTTGGGTTTCGGATTTTCATAAAACACAAGTTTCGTTATCATTCCCAAACGCACTATACCAATTTCCCAAAGAACTCAATTATTTAAATAATAAAAGGAAAAAAACCTAAAAGTATTATAAGAATCCCGACGCATTTTCTATAAAATTATCTTAATCATGATATGCTTTAAACCTAATGGATTTAAGGTTAACTTTAAAGAATTTTCGGGATTCAGGATTCAGGGTTTGCTGAAAACATATTTTTCAATACAAATTGAATCGCGAACTCCCGATCCCCGATTTCCCAAAATAAAGAGAGTTAGTTAAAATGCTAATTAATTAATTCTCTAACGCAAAAAGTTAAGGCTTAAGTTAATCATTTCGCGATTTCAGGATTCGGAGTTCAGTGATATCACATCTCTTGTCAAAATGATCCCCGAAATCCCAAATCATGAAATCCCAACCC
Organism: Picea engelmannii; assembly: GCA_009831015.1. Lineage (NCBI taxonomy): Eukaryota > Viridiplantae > Streptophyta > Pinopsida > Pinales > Pinaceae > Picea > Picea engelmannii. The sequence continues at coordinate 168,420 of ML811131.1, read as the reverse complement.
ATAATTTATGTTAAACCAGACTAACTTTGTTTTGTCCTTAACCCTGATTAGTTAGTTAATTAAGATGAATTTAAGTCCTATTTTTAAACACGTCGCGATTTCGCAACTTCAGAAATCGGGATTCATCAATGACATACTTCTTGTCAAAATGATCCTTGAAATCTAGAAACGCTTAATATCAATCAATTACTTTGCTAAAACGTTTAAGTCTTAATTAACACGTCGCAATTTCGCGATTTTGGAGATCGGATTTCATCGATAACATACTTCTCGACAACACGATCCCCGAAATCCCGAAAAATGAAATCTTCAGTCTTAATCTATGATTAGCACAAATTAACCTTTTTCCAAAGCATGATTAATGATAATCATTTTTTAAGATTTCGTTCATGTTTCAGTTTCCGATTGAGTAAAATGTTCGGAATTTTCTTTAAAATCCAAAGGTGCCAAATACGGGCATTTAAATAATGAATAACTGGTGATACGTGGTACTAATGCGTATCTCAGTAAAATATCTACCACATTAAACGCCTTGAATTCTTGTCAACTGCGTCAATCCCGTCACTGTTAAATGAATTAAAAGAGCATTTGAATGTCTGTGTTTTCATTTTATCAAGCGCAAGAAGCACTCAGTTCAGCTCATTCATTCCTTTTCTGTGACAGGTTTTCCATTTAACGTAAAGTCATGGCACCGAAGAAGAGTGAAGATACACAGGAAGGATATATCATCTCCGACACCACACCACATGCTATAGACTCCATTAAATCTTGGACTCAAATCTCTAAATTTCTGGAATGTGAATTCAAGAATGCTCATCCTGATTCTGAGAATCACTATTTGGACATAGCAGAATCAGAGCTTCATAAGATTGTTGTGTGCCCTCGGCTCGTGGCATATAATGATATGATCAGTTGGGCCTTGGAAAAGGTCGATATCCCGACGAGGAGCATATTAAATGATCAAGGATTCATTGTCCACTCATTTAGGCCAGAACATATACAAGTAATGTATAAACTCTCGCCAAATCCTAAACATACTTTTAATGCCGAGTTTTTAGCAGAATTTCAGAGGAAAGAATGCACCAAGGTAGACCGGACTTATCCTGATATAATTAGAGATTGGTGGATATGTCCATCAAAATTTAGGGTCGATACCCATGGGGTTTATGCTACAGCATCCTTGAATGAATACATGGTCTACGTAGCCATTATGGTGTGTAGATTTTTCGGGAGAAAAGATCCCTGCCATTTTCATGCAGATTGGGTGCCCTTTTTAGAAGAAGCTTCAGAAGGATATGCTTTTAACTAGAGTAAGATTTTGTCGGATAACCTAACACAAGAAATCTCAAACTACAAAGTTGCAAAATCAAAGGGACAACCAGTGGCCTTTTACATGTCAGCATACATTATGGATGTGATCTGCTATGTGACTCATTTTCCCTTAATGAATTGGAGTTGGAACATAACCTGTCTAGAACCCATTCATGAATATCATTCTGCCCTTTGCGAAGAAAATGCTAAGGACGCATTTTATGAAATTTGTCATCTTGTTATAATTCCGATGCATAAAATATTTTTTGGATGCAAACCCCCTCGTATTTTTGATACAGTCATAGAAAATCTTAAAGCAATAGCCGACTGGTTTATTGACAAGAATTTTTCCTACAAAAGGGTTTATGGTTGTTCTATTCCCCCTCATGCACTCCCTAATTTCCTACCAGACAAATTGGTGTGTAGAGAGGTAGCCCACCAGATAGTAAAAGGAGGCATTGGATTAGAGCTAAAGCCAGCTCAGAATAAGTCATGGCCAACTTTCCCTGTACATATTAGGAAATTTTCATTACTAAATCTAGGCCATTCTAAAGTAGAGACCGAATCACTAGAAGATGTAAAATTGGTAGATATTGAACACAGAAAGCATGACACCTATCAATTAGTAAGCAAACATTTGATGCATTGTAATTTAAAAGCCTATGAGCACAAAAAATCTGTTTACGATGACATATTCAAGGAGGTTAAATCCTATGAAGAGGTATTGAACAGAGTACAGGCCCTGCCACCTGATTAACAGATTAGTTTCGCATCATTCCAGAGCCATAGGTGAATCTGTTTACCCAAAAATTTGCAGGGCGAAGCTACGACCCCACCTCCAGAGCAGGAAGGGCCTCCCCCAGGCTTTGAAACAAATATACAAGACAAATAAAATACTAAAGGAAAGATGAAGGATACTAGAATACCTTCACAAGACACAGAAATTTCCCAGACAAAAGAATCAGAGGCAGGGAAGGGAAAGGAGCTAGAAACATCCCCATAAATCTCTAAGGATGCTCCAGAAAAGACAGGAGGAACAACATCGACAGAACTTGGAAGTCCCATTACTTCCTTGACTCCATTTAAGTCCACTTATGGAAACTCCCACAAGGGAGCTCTGTATGTCAGTGATCTGGAGCCAATTTCTAGGGATGAGATTCCTTCATCAGATTATTTTTTCAGTAAAAAGAGAAGGGCAATCTTGAAACAGGAAATTCATCCAAAAGGAGATGGGATGGTTAAAAAGAATAGGGTCATTATAGATGGAAAGAAACTTAAAGATGGAGAATTTGCTATAGAGATAGCAGGCACGATGGGAGCTTTAGCGTCGGCAAATTTATATTATGTGGGCAGTTTGACAACTATGTTGGAACAAAAAGAACAAACGATAGCTCATCTACAGGGTAAATTGAAAGAAACCGTAAGAAATATCAGTTGGGGAATAAAAAAAGGTCTATAACAAGGTAGATTAAAAGATATTCAAGAGATTCAGAAAATGAAAACAAGCTTAGAGGAGGCAAATCAAATAATACAGGTCACTCAGGCACAGGTCCTAAAGAAAGAAGAAGCAAATAAACAATTACGAGATAAGATTAGCACTATTTCAAATGAAGTGGTAGAGCCTGAAATTTTCCAGGCTCAGCTATTGGGAATACATTTGAAGATAGAAGAACAACAATAGAAAGTGTTTTTAAGTCTGGAATTTGTCTAGAATTACTTTCAGGAAACAAATCAATCTTTGGAGAATGTTCTCCAGAAAGAAAGAGAAGTGAAAGAGGCCAGAATGACTTTCCAAAAAGCAGTAGCCCTTTCAAAAGAGGAAGAGGTCAGAAAGATTCGGAAACTGTCCATTTCAGAACAAGTTAAAGGAGATGTAATACTCAAAGTGTGGGAAGCAGACCTGGCCAAAAATAAAAGAATAACCACAGATGTCAATGATGATTGTCAAGGAATTTTTTATCTCTTAGAAAAAAATTCATTGAATCTTGGAAAAAATGATTGTCCTGGGTTATTAGGAGAGATTAACATTGTCAAGCACTAGCTAAGGTTCAAGGAAGATTTGGAGGAAATGAAGGTAGAGATCCCAAAAATCAAGGTAATCAATATCTTCGAAATCAACAAATGGATAGTGATACCGAACTTAAAGTTGCAAACTATTAAGTTCACAAGGAAGATAATAGAATATCGTTTGCCCGAATTACAGAAAAGATTTTTCATATTTGAGGCAAAAGAGATACCAAACATTCCCAGAGTTTTGGTGAAGTTTTTGGGAAAATATATTCATTTTCTTGAGACAGAAGAAGGAAGTTCATCAACACAAACATAAAAATACTCTTTTGAATATTTTCATCATTAGAATAATAAAGAAGTTAGAAAAGAAATGTAAATGGTTTGACAATATTCATCCATGTAACCGTAGTCTTAGGAAGTTGGTTAATCACCAACGGGGAAATATTAGATGATCATGTATACATATATTTTGAGAAGACTGAAAAAGGGCTTTTGGTTTTTTGAGAGAGTTGATTGTATTAAAAGTTTTCCAATCCACTGTGATATACGATACAGACGAGATTCTGAATCCTTCCAACTTGTAGCTATGTGTTATTTAACCTTGTTTACCATATTTTTCTGTGTTTCCCTTTCAATGTCTTTCTAATGAATGATCAATTTGAAGTTTATTTTATACATATTTTATAGTTTAGATTGATTTGGTTATCAAATTATTTACATCTTTTCCTCTGAAATTGCTATCAGTAATTTTAAGACCTGTGGATCATTCGAACCATGATATTTATCACTTCATTAGAAATCTTGTTTTCTTCTTTATTTCCTGTTACAATATTAGATTATTTCTTGATTAAAGCCTCATATTTTTCAGTAGTATTTCTTTGTTATTTTACGATTCTCAAATTGTTTCAAGTCCAGGAAATGGCCTCAACTATATTTATGTTATTATTTTGAATTTCAAAACTTTTTTTCCTATTCTCATCTCTTAAAAATCGAAGTAACGATTTATCAAATTCTTCCACAACTAAATAAAATTTTACTCCCCATGATTGTCCCAAATAACAGACAACCCAACATAAAACCTAGTCTCCAGAATCAAACCAGTATTGCTTCAAACCTATTTAATACTATTCTGCAAACAGCGACTAATCGGGATGAATTAGAACGTTCATGGGCTGCTATTGAGAGAGATATCAGCATCCAAGAACAACGGGAAGCTAGATAGAGACAGCTAAGAAACTGATTATGCTTTACCCTTATTTTTTATTTTTATCCTTTAATTACCTTTACCTTTACGGATGCCTTGATGGTATACTTTATAGCCTTAAAGTATAAACTCAGAAACAACATCTTTTTGGCGCCATTGTCGGGGATGAAGAAACGAATCTGTTCCCTGGGAAGAACGACATAGACACTTTCTTTCTTTGATAGTGAACAAGGATAGAAAACCTTCTAAGGATACCTTTATTTTTCACTTGGCGACTCCATGATAAGTAAACTGGCTATTATCCAAAAGAACACTAGAAAGAACCTAGACAGCAAGAAGACCTCGCCAGTCTCCGATCCGGAAAAGATTTTGAAATCACTAAGATCACTTAGACAAGTCTTTTTACCCATACATACTATTTGTCAGCCTGACTTTACGCAGTTGAACGTTTTGGAAACACTTGAAAGATCTGTCTCGCTTCCCCTCTCATATGATATGTTCTCTTTTCCTGAGGTTTTCTCCCCAGATTTCCGAGAATATTCTCCTCACGCATTCTGAGCTTCAGCCTCAAATCTACCAATAGCCGCACAAGGAGGTGTTGGAGCTGGAGGTGGTTCCCCAGGAGGACCGGCAGGTGGTCAAGTACCGCTTCCTAGAATCTTCACTAAAGTAGATGCTAGATATGCTCCCCTTGTCCTCCCAGATCCCCTACACAATCTCCCCGAAAATTATATGAAAAGCCTTCCGAAATTTATAGGGGAAGGGGATTTGACCACCCAAGAACATATAAACTTCTTTGACCAATTTGCTGACATCCTCGGAATAGAACATGAAGATGTCTATTCTAGACTCCTCGTTCAGACTTTCGAAGGACAGGTGAGGACCTAGTTCCGATCCTTAGTAGTCGGATCTCTAAGATCTTACGAGGAACTTGAAATCGCTTTTATTAGACAATGGGGAGAGAGGAAGGACCACCTCTATTACCTGACTGAATTTGGAGCCCTTAGAAAGAAAAACTCAGAATCTGTTCTAGAATTCACACAAAGGTTCAACAAGTTGTATAATAAAATCTCGGTTGAGGTCAAACCTTCACAACCCACAACAAAGGTGACTTTTGCTGGCGCTTTTGATCCCGATTTTGCCTTATTATTGAGAGAAAGGAGATCAATAGATCTCACAAAGATGCAGGATGATTCTCTTGAGATTGAATCGAACATGATGGCATTAGGGAAATCAAAAGCAAAAATAGAAACTGGGAACAAAGAAAATAGGAAATTCAAAGAGCAAGGTGGACCCTCAGGATCGGGGAAATCCTCAGGAGATAAAATAGACGAGATGGCTAGGGTAATTAGAGAACTTTCAAATAAGATCTCGAAAATGGAACTAGAGAAATCGAAAAGAGATAATTTCCCCGGGAAGGATTTTAGAAGGAATCTTGATCCTCAGGCCCCACAGAAAATAATTAAAAATGAAGATCAAAAGATCCCAACCCCCTTCAAAAGTGAAAACTTTGTTGGAGAGGAAGATCTAGAAGATTTTGAAGAGATTCATGAGGATATTAATAATCTTGGCGACGATAATAAATCACCTTATTTATCGAGACAAGATTACAAAAAATCCTTAAATAAAGAAATTACATCGAAAGACAATGTTAGCAACGACACATCTGAAAATTTGGCCTATCGGGGTATCGCAGATGATATTATAGCCGAACTATAGGAAAAATATAATTTAAGACCTAGGAACAAAAGTCTCCCAACTGTTCCAACAAAAAAGATCTTGCCAAGGGGAGAAACTGATGAAGTGACTCCAAAAGTTGCTGACAAACAGACTGCAAAAACTCACACCGCTGACATGCAACCTGTCCAGTCGAAGCCAGTAGGAACACTCGATCTGAAAACATAGGCTCCTATAAATGAAAACAAGTCTGCACCACAAAGAAAATCTGAAAAGAAAGGAATGAAGGCCCCGAACATAGAAAACGACAAGGCCTCGGGAAATTTTAATCCGGAAAACGAAATAAATAAAATCAAAATTCCTATTCCCCTTGTTGAACTACCTAAAAATCCCATATACAGAAAACAAATTGTCAAGATGATTAGCTTTTTTGAAGACGAAAGCCAGGACGATGTCATCAACTTAGAAGATGACAAGCCGAACATATTCTTTGGTCCACATTTTGAAGGTGTGAGAGACATTGTGGCCCCCTTTTATATCACGTTAACCTTGTTTGACCACCTACTCCATAACTGTATGCTATATTTTGGAGCTTCTCACAATATGATGCCAAATGAAATTATGGAGAAACTCAGTCTTGAAATCACAACACCTGATGGTGAATTATATTCTTTTGATTCAAGAAAATTCAAATGCATAGGCATGATTAAATACCTGGTGGTAGGTCTGGCACAAATACCTACAAAAAGCATTCTTATGGATGTAGTGGTCACTGACATCCCTCTGAATTATGGTATGCTATTATCTAGGTCATGGAGTGCCAAGCTTGGAGGATCTCTCTAGTTGGACATGACATACACTACAATTCCATTTTTCGGAGGGCAATACACGTGTCTTTACAGAGAGACTAGGTTGGCATTCACGGTAGGTGATCCACATAACCCAAATAATCATCCTGTTTATATTGCTGACCAAGATTTAGGAAATTGTATATTATCTATTGATGATGATTTTGAAGTAGATGTAGACGAAAGTTGTATAGAAGAAAAAACTAAAAAAGAAGAAATGAAAAAAAATGTATATAACACTGGTGTATGGAACATGTATTTTGACGGTGCTTCATCTTTCCTTGGAGTTGGAACTGGGGCACTCCTTGTGGCTCTCAATGATCAATTCATAATCCCCTTTTCATATAGGCTTCAGTGGAATGTGGATTGTACAAATAATGTATGCGAGTATGAAGCTTTAGTGCTAGGATTAGAAGCCGCTAGGAGGATGAAAATAAAGAAACTCGAAGTCTTTGGCGATGTCGAGTTAATCATAAAATAGGTAAATCGATAGTACCAGGCCAAACATCCTAGGTTGAGGTCCTATAGGAATTGTGTCTGGGATCTGATCGAGAATTTCTTCTCCTCTGTGAATGTTCATTTCGTCCCAAGGACTGAAAACCAACAGGCTGATGCATTAGCCAAAGAAGCATCAACTTTCACACCTCCTACCGCGTTTAAATTAAAATATCACATACAAATGAGACATCGACCTTTGATACAGAATAACATACAACATTGGCAAGTCTTTGAGGATGATGAATAGCTTCGCAAATTTTTAGAGTCAATAGATGAATTTGCATAAACGCATACTAATCAAGAAAATCAAAATGATCCCATTTGGATCATGTAGGAGGGGGAGGTTTCTAAAGAGTTTCATGATAAAATTGTGAATCACTGAATGCTCGTTCTCAAGAATAACCAAATTCCCAAGGGCCTAATTCCCTTGGAAAGATTATTCAATCAAGATGATATCCCTTCAAAAACCACCCTACAGACGCAACCTAAAGAGGTTGAGGACTGTGACATAGGAACTAAAGAAAACCCTCGGATGGTAAAACTATCCAAATATCTATCTACAGAAACAAAAAATAAATAAACGAAGTTTCTTAGAAAGTACTAAGACATTTTCGCTTGGTCGTATGAAGAACTAAGAATCTATGACACCTCTATGATCGAACATAAGATACCCCTGAAGCCCGATGTCAAACCCTTTAAACAAAAACTCCAACAAATCAACCCCATATTATTACCTGTTATCGAACGAGAAGTCAAAAAACTCCTTGATGCAAAGATAATTGAACCACTGAGATATTCAGATTGGGTAGGAAACCTGATCCGGGTTAGGAAGAAAAATGGGGAAATTAGATTATGTCTCGATTTCAGAAATCTTAATAAATCCTCTCTCAAAGATAATTACCCCCTACCTAAAATAGATCATGCTTTAGAAAAAGTGGTAGGAGCTAATAGGATGTTGATGATCGACGGATTTTCAAGTTACAATCAAATTATCGTCAGTGATCACGATAAAGAAAAAACAACCTTTACCACTCCTTGGGGTACATTTATGTATGATAAGATTTCGTTTGGTTTGATGAATGTAGGTGCTACTTTTCAATGGGCAATGGATATCACTTTCGTTGGTGAACGAGACAAATTTGTAGTTATTTATTTGGATGACCTAATTGTTTTTTCTAAATCGGATGAAGATCATCTGATACATCTCAAGCAGACGTTTGAGAAATGTCGCAGGTTTGGTCTGTCCTTAAATCCTAAAAATTCTCACTTCGCTATGCAAGAAGACAAGATTTTGGGCCATATTGTATCTTGATATGGAATTAGAATTGAACCTAAAAGAGTTGAAGCTATAGACAGAATAAGTATTCCTAGGAATGTGAAAGAAATTCAGTCATTCTTAGGATAAATGAATTTTTTGAGAAGATTTATTCCAAACTTCGCTCAAATCGTGAAATTGATCACAGATATGCTCAGGAAAAACAGCGAAGTGAAATGGACAGCAAAAGCTAAAGAATCCTTTGCACGCATCAAGAAGGTTATAAGCGAGGCACCTATACTAGCGATCCCTAATTATCTCAAGGATTTCCTTATTTTCTCATTTTCCTTTGAACACACACTTGTCGCGGTACTCCTTCAGAAGAACAAAGAAGGTTTCGAGCAACCGATAGCCTTCTTTAGAAAAAGTCTCTGATATGTTGAACTCGGATATAATATAATGGAAAAAAAATCATATTCTATGGTAAAAGCGTTAAAGGCTTTTAGAACCTATGTTTTTCATTCTAAGGTGATTGCATATGTACCTACTAGCTCCATAAAAGATATTTTGGTTCAGGCAGACAGTGATGGAAAAAGAGGATGATGGCTTGCCAAAATTCAAGAGTTAGACTTGGAGATAAAACCAACAAAATTAGTAAAGGGGAAAGGCTTAGCTAAACTCTTAGCTGAATCCAATTTTAGAGCTCTCGGGATAAACAACTCTTAGGGGGAGGAAGAGTGGGTAGACGTGAATGAACTTGTGGATCAAATAGCTGAAATCTGAATCGAAGAGAAATTTGCTTCATCAAATTGGTACAAGGACATAGTATCCTACTTGTTGACATTGAAATGCCCAAGTGACTTGACCCCATCCAAAGCCAGAACGTTGAAGCTACATGCGGTCAAGTACTGTATTTCTGAAAAACAATTGTATTGGAAGGACCCGCTTGGCTTCCTCTTGGTCTGTCTGGTCGAATCAAAAACAAAAAAGGTCATAAGCCAATTTCATGAAGGAGTGTGTGGAGGACACCACGCCTGGAGGGCTACAGCTTATAAGATCCTGAGGGCTGGGTATTATTGGCCCAAACATTTCTTAGACATCAATTCCAAGGTACGAGCTTGTAGCCCTTGCCAATTTTTTGCAGGCAAACATAAACTCCCAGCAATGCCATTGATTCCAGTCAAAAGGGAAGCTCCTTTTCAACAATGGGGATTAGATTTCATAGGCGAAATTAATCCTCATTCTAGTGCTAAACACAGATGGATCCTGACCGCTATAGACTACTTCACCAAATGGGTGGAAGCTATTCCAAAGAGAAAGGCTATTGATTCGGTGGTAATATATTTCTTAGAAGAAAATATTTTGTCTAGGTTCGGTTGTCCCAGAAAGATAGTCACAGACAACGCATAGGCTTTTAAATCTATGGTTATGGTTATTTTTTGCCAAAATTATAATATTGTGCTCGGTCGCTCCACAACATACTACCCTCAGGGAAATGGTCTAGCTGAATCTTCAAACAAGAGATTAATTAGTATAATTAAGAAAGTGTTAAGCGAAAATAAAAATTCTTGGCATGTGCATTTGAAATACGCTCTATGGGCAAATCGGATAGGCATGAAATATTCTATCGGCACTTCTCCCTTCCAAATGGTATACAATACAGATGTAGTGTTGCCTATAAACCTAGCACTTCCTGTAATGAAACTATGGAAAGATGAGAAGGAAGAACCAAATCCTGTCACAAGAAGGACAAATCAGTTGATTGAAGTTCAGCAGCATAGGGCAGTAGTGGATAAAAGGCTGTAGAAATACCAGGATGATATGAAAGTGTTATTCGATCGTAAAGCCAAAGACAAAAATTTTCTCCCCGGAGATTTGGTTTTGAAATGGAATGCTAGGAAGGAGGATTCGGGAAAAAATGGTAAATTCGATCGCATTTCGTACAGACCATTCAAGGTTGCATCTCCTGAAGGAACGAATTCATTTCTGCTAGAAAATTTGGATGGTAAAATCCTGAACGCCCCCATCAATGGGCGTTTTTAAAACATTATATGGAATAATTGATTTCCATAATTCTCACTGTATATATCATTTTGTTTAGTCTTTTATTTCATAATGTTCTTTGGGAAGTCTACTTTCATTCTGTAAATAAAGAAAAATAAAATAAAATTGGTTTGTGTCTCTTTTAGAAATAAGGATACAAAATTCTTAATGTATCCAATTCCTTAAAACCCTGATACTTTTCATATTGTTATTTCACAGGATTCTGGCTGACAGCCCGACAAGTAAAAGCAGCAAACGGACAACCTTAAAGCGAAAGATAAATTTGCCAAAAATAGGTGATAGATAAGATTTTCTGTTATTTCAAAAATAGAACGAAAATGGTAAGGCAAAAGTGTGAGTCCCAGCAAAGTTTATTTTGCAAAAGAAAAGATTTTGTATCAAAAAGTGCGTCGATTATCTCGTAAGATTCTAAAAAAAAAAAAAATGTTTTCAAAATCTAGGCCTTAAGGGTTTTACTTAGAACAAGATAGGAGGTAAATAAAGTAAAAATATTTAAGAGAGAGTTCCAAGAGTTGGGTTTAATTTATAACCTCTGTTTTTCAACTTCCAGATCGTTCTACATCCCCTCTTTCTACCCTCAGTTCTGAATCAAGCTTCTTTTTCGGGTTTCCCATAAAGGGAGAAGAGATTACGTCTTAACTTTTGAAATTGAAAAATAGTTCTTAATCGGTAAGACCAGTCCTCATATTTCTTACTCTCCGATTAAACATGGCTATGCTTAGGCCGATCCTAACTCTCCTAGGTCTCTTAACAGTTTTTCTGAGGATTTAAGCTTGCTCAAAGGAAGACCCCTGAAATTAATCTTCCCCTTTTTTCTCTGCAGACTAAGGTGTTTTGAAAGTTGAGAAAAGGTTGGTCTAGAGAAATCAAAATAGGTTGACAAACCTCCATTGCAATTTTTACACAGATACCACCCCTAGTATATTAAGTATCACTGATTTCCCCCGCTTCATATTCATAAAGTAAATATAAGACAGATGGTGAATGGAAATTCATATTTGATTGCCCCCATCTAGTCCAAAAGACGATGAAAGGAAATTCATTTAAATGATTTCCCTCGTCTAGTATAAAAAGACAGATAACTGTCCGGGGTACTGAATAGGCTCACTGGCAGTGAAGCAATATCTGAGGTTAAATGTATAATTATCATTCAAAGCAGTGAAAGGAAATTCAGTAAAAAGGGACAGATAATTTCACCAGGGTGATGAACAGGCTCGTTGGAAGTGAAGCAATATCTGAGGTATCTGTAAGGTTGTCATACTTAAATACCACTCTACTCTAGTTACCAGTTTTTTCAAAACTGGATCTGCATCCCAAGTCAAGACAGGGATCCCCAATTGAAAATATGATTTTTGCTTCGCTTGATGCAAGTTGAAAGCCACAAATATATTGAGTTTCCTAATATTGTTTCCATCATCTTAATTCTAACTTAATTTCAGTAACGGGAAGGAGAAGATCATAAATGAGACTGCAACTGAGTTTACAACAAATGAGAACTTTGAAAAGATTTTCAGAAATAGAAACGAAATCTCTTTTTTCCTCTGTATCCCCTTCCTTAGAAATTTTTGCAGGGATAAACCCTTGACCCCATTAACCCAATGAAGGCACTAAGTCTACATGTTCTCCTCATCCCACAAGGAGATGAGGTCCCCAGTTGGAGCCAATGTTGAAACAATTCTTAAAATTTTTATCCCTAAGACCTAAACTTTCCTTCTTCGAGTTTCGTCTTTTCATAAAACACAAGTTTCGTTATCATTCCCAAACGCACTGTACCGATTTCCCGAAGAACTCAATTATTTAAATAATAAAAGGAAAAAAACCAAAACGTATTATAAGAATCCCGACTCATTTTCTATAAAATTATCTTAATCATGATAAGCTTTAAACCTAATGGATTTAAGGTTAACTTTAAAGAGTTTTTGGGATTCGAGGTTTGCTGAAAACATATTTTTCATTACAAATTGAATCGCGAACTCCTGATCCCCGATTTCCTGAAATAAAGAGAGTTAGTTAAAATGTTAATTAATTAATTCTCTAACGCAAAAAGTTAAGGCTTAAGTTAATCATTTCGCGATTTTGGGATTCGGGGTTCAGTGATAACACATCTCTTGTCAAAATGATCCCTGAAATCCCGAATCACGAAATCCTGACCCATAATTTTTGTTAAACCCAACTAACTCTATTTTGTCCTTAACCCTGATTAGTTAGTTAATTAATATGAATTTAAGTCCTATTTTTAAACACATCGCGATTTCGCAACTTCGGAAATCGGTATTCATCAATGACATACTTCTTGTCAAAATGATCCCCGAAATCCCGAAACGCTTAATATCAATCAATTACTTTGCTAAAACTTTTAAGTTTTAATTAACACGTCGCGATTTCATGATTTCGGAGATCGGATTTCATCGATAAGATACTTCTCGACAACACGATCCCTGAAATCCCGAAAAATGAAATCTTCAGTCTTAATCTATAATTAGCACAAATTAACCTTTTTCCAAAGCATGATTAATGATAATCATTTTTTAAGGTTTCGTTCATGTTTCGATTTCCGATTGAGTAAAATGTTCTGAGTTTTCTTTAAAATCCAAAGGTGCCAAAATACGGCCATTTAAATAATGAATAACTGGTGATACGTGGTACTAATGTGTATCTCAGTAAAATATCTACCGCATTAAATGCCTTGAATTCTTGTCAGTTGTGTCAATCCTGTCACTGTTAAATGAATTAAAAGAGCATCTGAATGTCTGTGTTTTCATTTTATCAAGCGCAAGAATCACTCAGCTAAGCTCATTCATTCCTTTTCTGTGACAGGTTTTCCATTTAACGTAAAGTCATGGCACCGAAGAAGAGTGAAGATACACGGGAAGGAGATATCATCTCCGACACCACGCCACACACTATAGACTCCATTAAATCTTGGACTCAAATCTCTAAATTTCTAGAATGTGAATTCAAGAATGCTCATCCTGATTATGAGAATCACTATCGGGACATAGCATAATCAGAGCTTCATAATATCATCGTGCGCCCTCGGCTCGTGTCATTCAATGATATGATCAGTTGGGCCCTGGAAAAGGTCGATATCCTAATGAGGATCATCTTAAATGATCAAGGAGTCATCATCAGCTCATTCAGGCTAGAACATATACAAGTAATGTATAAACTCTCGCCAAATCCTAAACATACTTTCAATGCAGAGTTTTTAGCAGAATTTCAAAGGAAAGAATGCACTGAGGTAGACTGGACTTATCCTAATATAATTAGAGACTGGTGGATATGTCCATCAAAATTTAGGGTCGATACCCATGGGGTTTATGCTACAACATCCTTGAATGAATACATGGTATACGTAGCCATTATGCTGTGTAGACTTTTCAGGAGAAAAGATCCCTGACATTTTCATGCAGATTGGGTGCCCTTTTTAGAAGAAGCTTCAGAAGGATATTCTTTTAACTGAAGTAAGATTTTGTCGGATAACCTAACACAAGAAATATCAAACTACAAAGTTGCAAAATCAAAGGGACAACTAGTGGCCTTTTACATGTCAGCATACATTATGGATGAATTTTGCTATGTGAATCCTTTTCCCTTAATGAATTGGATTTGGAACATAACCTATCCAGAACCCATTCATGAATATCATTTTTCCCTTTGGGAAGAAAATGCTAATTCATTTTATGAAATTTTTCATTTTCATATAATTCCGATGCATAAAATATTTTTTGGATGCGAACCCCCTCGCATTTCTGATACAATCACAGAAAATATTAAAGAAATAATCGACTGGATTATTGACGATAATTTTTCCTACATAAGGGTTTATGGTTGTTCTATTCCCCCTCATGCACTCCCTAAATTGCTACCGGACAGATTGTTGTGTAGAGAGGTATCCCACTAGATAGTAAAAGGCGGCATTGGATTGGAGCTAAAGGCAGCTCAGAAGAAGTCATGGCCAACTTTCCCTGTACATATCAGGAAATTTTCATTACTGAATCTAGGCCATTCTAAAGTAGAGGCCAAATCACTAGAAGAAGTAAAATTGGTAGATATTGAACACATAAAGCATGACCCCTATCAATTAGTAAGAAAACATTTGATGCATTGCAATTTAAAAGCCTATGAGCACGAAACATCTGTTTATGATGGCGTATTCAAGGAGGTTAAATCCTATCAAGAGGTATTGAACAGAGTACAGGCCCTGCCACATGATTCACAGATTGGTTTCGCATCATTCCAGAGCCATAGGCGAATCTGTTTACCCAAAATTTTGCAGGGCGAAGCTACGACCCCACCTCCAGAGCAGGAAGGGCCTCCCCCAAGATTTTAAACAAATATACAGGACAAATAAAATACTAAAGGCAAGATGAAGGATACTAGAATACCTTCACAAGACAAAGAACTTTCCCAGACAAAATAATCAGAGGCAGGGAAGGGAAAGGAGCTAGAAACATCCCCAGAAATCCCTAAGGGTGTTCCAGAAAAGACAAGAGGAACAGTATCGACAGAACTTGGAAGTCTCATTACTTCCTTGACTCCATTGTAGTCCACTTATGGAAACCCCCACGAGGGAGCTCTGTATGTCAGTGATCTAGAGCCAATTTCTAGGGATGAGATTCCTTCATCAGATTATTTTTTCAGTAAAAAGAGAAGGGCAATCTTGAAACAGGAAATTCATGCAAGAGGAGATCGGATGGTTAAAAAGCATAGCATCATTATAGATGGAAAGAAACTTAAAGATGGAGAATTTGCTACAGAGATAGCAGGCATGATGGGAGATTTAGCGTCGGCAAGTTTATATTCTGTGGGCAGTTTGACAACTATGTTGGAACAAAAAGACCAAACGATAGCTCAGCTACAAGGTAAATTGAAAGAAACCAAAAGAAATGTCAGTTGGGGAATAAAAAAAGGTCTAGAACAAGTTATATTAAAATATATTCAAGAGATTCAGAAAATGAAAACAAACTTAGAGGAGGCAAATCAGATAATACAGGTCACTTAGGCACAGATCCTAAAGCAAGAAGAAGCAAATAAACAATTACGAGATAAGATTAGCACTATTTCAAATCAAGTGGTAGAGCTTGAAATTTTCCAGGCTCAGGTATTGGGAATACATTTGAAGATAGACGAAGAACAACAGAAAGTGTTTTTAAATATGGTAGTTGTCCAAAATTACTTTCAGGAAACAAATAAATCTTTGGAGAATGTTCTCCAAAAAGAAAGAGAAGTGAAAGCAGCCAGAACGACTTTCCAAAAAGAAGTAGCCCTTTCAACAAAGGAAGAGGTCGGAAAGATTTAGAAACTATCCATTTCAGAACAAGTTAAAGGAAATGTAATACTCAAAGTGTGGGAAGTAGACCTGGCCGAAAATAAAAGAATAACCAGAGATGTCAATGATGATTTTCAAGGAATTTTTGATCTCTTAGAAAAAACTTCATTGAATATTGGAAAAAATTATTGTCCTGGGTTATTAGGAGAGATTAACATTGTCAAGAACCAGCTAAGGTTCAAGGAAGATTTGGAGGAAATGAAGGTAGAGATCCCAAAAATTAAGGTAATCAATATCTCTGAAATCGACAAATGGATACTGATACCGAACTTAAAGTTGCAAACTATTAAGTTCACAAGGAAGATAATAGAAGGTCGTTTGCCCGAATTACAGAAAAGATTCTTCATATTTGAGGCAAAAGAGATACCAAACGTTCCCAGAGTTTTGGTGAAGTTTTTGGGAAAATGTATTCATTGTCTTGAGGAAAAAGAAGGAAGTTCGTCAACACAAACATAAAAATACTCTTTTGAATATTTTCATCATTAGAATAATAAAGTAGTTAGAAAAGAAATGTAAACGGTTTGACATTATTCATCCATGTAACCGTAGTCTTAGGAAGTTGGTTAATCACCAACGGGGAAATATTAGATGATCATGTATAAATATATTTTGAGAAGACTGAAAAAGGGCTTTTGGTTTTTTGAGAGAGTTGATTGTATTAAAACTTTTCCAATCCACTATGATATACAATACAGATGAGATTTTGAATCCTGTCAACTTGTAGCTATGTGTTCTTTAACCTTATTTACCATATTTTTCTATGTTTCCCTTTCAATGTCTTTCTAATGAATGATCAATTTGAAGTTTATTTTATACATCTTTTATAGCTTAGATTGATTTGGTTATCAAATTATTTACAGCTTTTCCTCTGAAATTGCTATCAGTAATTTTAAGACCTGTGGATCATTCAAACCATGATATTTAACACTTCATTAGAAATCTCGTTTTCTTCTTTATTTCCTGTTACAATATGAGATTATTTCTTGATTAAAGCCTCATATTTTTCAGTAGTATTTCTTTGTTATTTTACAATTCTCAAATTTTTTTCAAGTCCAGGAAACGGCCTCAACTGTATTTATATTATTATTTTGAATTTCAAAACTTTTTTTCCTATTCTCATCTCTTAAAAACCGAAGTAACGATTTATCAAATTCTTCCACAACTAAATAAAATTTTACTCCCCATGACTGTCCCAAATAACAGACAACCCAACATAGAACCTGGTCTCCAAGATCAAACTAGTATTTCTTTAAACCTATTTAATACTATTCTGCAAACAGCGACTAACTGGGCTAAATTAGAACATTCATGGGCTGCTATTGAGAGAGATATCAACATCCAAGAACAACGGGAAGCTAGATAGAGACAGTTAAGAATCTGATTCTGCTTTACCCTTCTTTTTTATTTTTATCCTTTAATTACCTTTACCTTTACGGATGCCTTGACGGTATACTTTACAGCCTTAAAGTATAAACTCAGGAACAACACCACTCACAATTTGGAGTTGGCAGCAATCGTTCACGCTCTCAGGAAATGGAGACATTACCTCATGGGAAGGAGATTTGAATTGAGAATAGACCACAATGGTCTAAAATATTTGTTTGATCAGCCAACCTTAAATGCTAGACAAAGTAGGTGGCTAGAATTTCTGTCTGAATACGACTTTGAGATCAAGCATATCAAAGGAAAGGAGAATAAAGTGGTTGATGCACTCAGTAGGAGGGTGTGTGAATTACATTCTGCAACCATTAGCATGTATCGGACTGATATTAAAAGAAGAATTCTGGAGGCTGCAAATGTAGATCTATAGTACATAGAATTGGTAGCCAAGCTACAGTAGGGTAAGATTCCATAGAAGATGGAAATTTATAAATTTGGAAACAGATGGAATATTGTTGTACATGAACAGAATTTTTGTACCCAATCTCCAGTGCTTGAAACAGATGATTTTGCAGGAGATGCATGATGTGCCTTATGCAGAGCACCCTGGATATCATAAAATAGTAGCAGTGGTCAAGAGCCATTACTTTTGGCCGAGTATGAAGAGAGAGATCGTTGAATGCATCGCTAGATATATGGAGTGCCAAAAAGTTAAAGTTGAGCATAGGCACCCAGCAGGGTTGCTGCAACCTTTACCCATTCCTGAGTGGAAGTGGGAAGTAGTGACAATGGATTTTATTACAGGATTTCCCAGAATATCCAAGATGCATGATTCGATCATGGTGGTGGTGGACAAGATTACAAAAGCTGCCCATTTTATTCCACTGAAAACTACTCACAAGGCAGCAGATGTTGCTGATATTTTCGTGAAGGAAGTGGCACGATTGCACGGAATTTCGAAAACAATTGTGTCTGACAGAGACCCAAAATTCACCTCAAATTTATGGAAAGGATTGTTCAAAGGATTCAGAACGAATCTGAACTTTAGTACATCTTATCATCCTAAGTCTGATGGACAGACAGAGAGAGTGAATAGAGTAATAGAAGACATATTGAGAATGTATGTGATGGACAAACCATCAAGATGGGAAGACTACCTGCATTTGGTAGAATTCGCCTACAATAATGGGTGTCATGCATCGTTGAAGATGATCCCATTTGAAGCACTTTATGGAATAATGCGCAATACTCCAGTGGGATGGGATAATCTAGCTGATATAACAGTAGTTGGGCCAGAGTTGCTCAAGGAGATGGAGGACATGCGGAAAAGTTATGTTGATAAGAATAGAACCCACAAAGAGTTCAAAGTGGGTGATCATGTTTTCCTGAAAGTAAAAGCTAACAGGAGTTCCCTGAAGCTGGGAAGTTGCGCCAAGTTGGCAGCCAAATTTTGTGGGCCATTTGAAATCTTGAAAAGGATTGGGCCAGTTGCATATATGCTTGCATTACCTGCATCCATGACTGTACATAATGTATTTCATGTTTCATTGCTTAAGAAATATATACCAGATGATAATCATGTTATTTATTGGAATGTGATTCAGGTGGAACAAGAAGGTGTCATGCAAGTGCATCCTGTTCGCATATTGGACAGGAAAAACAAACAGCTCCGGAATCGAGCTATAGGGCTTGTAAGGGTCCAGTGGACCTGGTATGGTCCTGAGGATGTGACATGGGAGCATGAAGATGTTATGCGGACAGAGTACCCGCATCTTTTTGAAAATTTTGAAAATCTTGCAGATGCAGTGTAAACTTGCAATGAGGATAGTGCAAAAATAAGGGGAGGGGATTGTAATGTCCCCAAGGCCGAGCCCTGTAGTAAATCATGTCTATGAAGTATAAAGCTTGCATTATGAATTGTAATTATGTTTTATGGGCTGGTGAGCCAAATTTATATAAGCTGGTGGGATTATGTGTTATTAGGCCGGAGAGCCTAAGTGTTAAGGTCGGGATCTTGCTTTTGTATATGTAATCATGCAGAACATTAATAAAAATATAAACACCGCTACGTGAAAACTGACCATGATGAATGAGTGATGGGGGACTAAGCTTCCACATAGTGGGTAAGGGATTGGGGGGATGGAAGGTTGGAAAGAGAGGCTAAGTGTTGAGCCTAGGGGCTTAAGTCCTTGGGAATAATATTTTAATATTATTCCAAAATCCATGTAAATGTGATGTTTTGTCCTAAGTTCTTTGGAAGGACGAGTGACTTCCAAATGGGAAGGAATGAGCTTCATAGGTGACAAGTGTCAACCCAAGTGCATGCAATTAAAACTATTGAGTTGAGTTGTGATGGGGGTTCCTCCTCCCATTCTCCATCCTCCATCTGAACTCATGGGTGTTCTGGATCGACCTCTATTTCGGTGTTTGTTCTAGGGAATCCTTACCTAAACAGTTAAGTCTCTATGTGGGATCTCAGTACACCCTCACGCATCCCCTAAACCTGAGTTGTGAGTTTGTCCTGTATTGTTGGTTGGGAAAAACTGAATGTTCCATAATTTTTGAGCCTTGTTATGCTGTAGCATCTGTCTGTCACTAGTTTTGGGAAGCCCATGTCTATGTTTCCAGTGGACTGTTGTGGTCACACGGTGCTTGACCGCGTGTGGCTTGGGGACCATTGTATGTTCATGTGGAGCCTCATGGTTTTCCAATCTATCTGTAGGTTGTTGTTTTATGTTTTCCTGAGTGGGGTTGTGTTGTGGTTATCCTCACTGTGCGGGAATTGAGTCGGAAGGGGTTGAAGAAATAGTTTTTAAGGCCCTTAGTTGAAGAGGCAGTCTGTTAGGCCTTTGAGAAGCTATTTCTTGGTGAAGGAGTCTGCTGGGAAGTGGTATTCTTCCAGAGAGAGTCCAACACCAGCTACGGAGCTCTTAGACTTCCTGATCTGACCTGTTGTCGAGACCCAGAAAGGGAGGTGAAGAACTGATGGACTATTCTTTTCAAGGTGTATACTCCTGGGCGGAACAGGCATGTGGGAAATGAGAGTCCGTGAGTAGTGGGCGTAAGAAGGTATCCTAGAAAGAATCCTTTCGGTTATTCTATGCAGTTTTCCCTATAACCTCATCCTAGACTAGGATTCCTTGCCTTGGATGGAGCTTAGTCCCATCTCAGGGGTGACCCACTACTGAGCATCATGAGAAGCATGGTCTAAGGCTGGGAGTTTCATGGAAGGCCTGGACGTAGTTGGTGGAATTACCACGGTTTCAAAGATAAGTATCAACTTATGCTTAATATTATGTTTTGCATGCCTTTGATGCTTACATGTATCATGTATTTTGTTGTGCATATGAATTATTGTTAATGTTGGGGATTATTTATGTTAGCAGTAATATTGTTCTTACTCTGAGTTAAATGTGTTTAATTTTATTTAAATGCATGTTATTAATTAAGTATGAGAATGATGGTGTTCCGCACAGTAGTGTTTTCCCGGCTAAGTGGGATGTAATGGCCGGGGGCATTACATCATTTGTTACCTCATGAAAAGCGTAGAATTATTACACAAAGTGCCAATTACTCTTGGGTTGGCCATGACCTTTTTCATATTGGTCTAGACTTGATTATTCATAGATGTGTTCGAGAAGATGAGATACCAAAAATCCTATGAATTTGTCATGATGGACCATGTGGTGGCCATTTTATGACAAACGTACATCATATAAGGTGTTACATTCAGGTTATTATTGGCCTAGCATTTTTAAGGATGCTTCCAAGTATGTGAGGAGTTTCAATAGTTGTCAAAGGATAGGTAGACCCACATCAGCTGACGAAATACCCTTGCATGCCCAAGTTATGATAGAATGTTTCGAGAAATGGGCCCTTGACTTTGTAGGACCAATTTCACCCATATCTCGTAAGAAAAATTATATTTTGGTTTGTATAGATTATGTCACCAAGTGGGTAGAGGAAAAATCCCTATTCAGGGCTATAAAAAAATTCGTTGTCGAATTCATTTATGAAGACATATTTACCCGCTTTGGTGTTTCTCGTGAAATTGTTACATACCAAGGCACTCAATTCACTTCCAAGCTGATGAGAGAACTAACGGATAAATATGGGATCAAGCACTGCAAGTCTTCTCCATACCACCCACAAGCTAATGGTCAGGTAGAGTCCACAAACAAAGTTCTGGAAGCTTTGTGGGCATATCGGACAAACTGGAGAAACACCACTGGGCATACTCCTTATGAGGTAGTGTATGGGAAACAAGTACTTCTACCAATAGAATTCAAAGTAAGGACCTTTTGTATTTCCACAGAATTAGGATTAAACTTAGATGAGGCTCATAAACAATGAGCCCTACAATTAAACGAGTTGGATAAGATCAAGCAAGATGTTATCCAACGAACAATATTAGTCCAAAACTAGAGGAGCAAGTGGCATGACAAGTTTATTAAGAAGAAACACTTCCAACCTGGTGATTGGGTTTTGTTGTTTGACTCTCAATTTAAAACATTCAAAGGAAAACTTACCACTCGATGGTTGGGTCCTTACGATATAGTCACCATGTATGAAAATGGGGTTGTGAAAATCAAAACAATTGATGATGGACAAGTCTCCTTCGTAGTAAATGGACATCGACTCAAAATTTATCACAGACTCACTTCCAAAGAAGATTTTCTACAGGTCATGTCAACTAACAAGGCATTAGCCTTAGTATATGGGGAATTCCCCCCTTTTCTTGAATATTTTTCTGAATTTTTGAATGTACATATGTAAATAATTTTGAAATATGTTGATAGACAATTCTAGATATTTCTATAGGAATTTATTTCACCAAGATTAGACAATTTCAAGGAGATATAAAGGAAGGATTTTTCTTCAAATATTTCTATATTTGAACCTTGTTATCTGTTAAGAATCAATTGAATAATGATTTGTTGTAATTAGCCACATTTTTGCAAAGATTTCGATCTTCTTTTTCTCGAGGCATTTTTAATAGAAGTTTCTCTTAAACCTTCACCACTAGAGAATATAAGGAGGTGATACCTTAACCATCAAACTTAGAGGTTACTTGTACAGTTTTCCCAAGAACCCTGAGTAAGTGAGTAAAGTATCTTTATTAAAGAGTAACAAGGAGGTATGATTAGTGGTTAGCCATGGAAACATCACAATAACTTAAAAAATGAAGAAAGTGAGTTGAGACTAAAGATACATTTATGTTCTTTCCCAATGGTACCATCCACTACACACTAAAAATGCTTGATTATATCATATATTTAGATAGGGTATGTTCTCTTAAGTACCCCTTACATCAGAACAGTATATAAGGAATATATAAAGGAAATTCATCCTCTAACATAAATACCATCCCAATCTAAAAAAAAGAGAGAAGAAAAAACAAAAAGTTTTTCAGAGTTGTCCCCCCGTCTTCTTGCACAAAGCAATATTATATTAAAATCTTAAAATATGAAGGGACATTCTTTGAGAGTGTAAGAGGATAACCTGTCGGGATACTGAACAGGTCTGCTAGCAGTGGGTACCGGCCCGTGGTATGACTAGGTAAATCTGTCAGAGTATTGAACAGGCTTACTGGGTGCGGGGCATTCTACCTAGTGAGGATGATAATCTGACAAAAAAATAAGAAATTCCAAAATATTAAACTTGTCATGATGTACGGATTTACTTGTAGACAAAGCTGACATGAAGTATGTATGGTTAAGCTAAGGTTAATGAACTCCATAAATCTTCCATTAGGAAATAACATTAAGACTATCTTGAAACTCTCTCGCCTACCTCTTCTTAACTATATGTAGGATATTCCATCCTATAGGTGGGGCCATATGCTAACCGTCTCATCAAACCGATATGTGAAATTTATCTCTACACTTAATAAGCTATAAATATTTGTCTATTGGGAGAATTGACTGGTTTCCTATATTTTTTATTGTGAGGTGTAACAATACTTAGGAGGGGGGAAGGGGTTTCATGAGATGACAAATTACAACACTACCTATCTAAAATCCATGAGAAGAAGAAGTAGAATCTTTGTAAAAATTTATGTATATTGTTTTCATGATACAAGCTATTATATCAGCAGTTATTTTATTTGAAATGATAAATATTCCATGTGTGTTATAAAATGTTGTACATTTCTTTGACAGACCACTTAACTAGTTTTTATTTACAAATTGTTCACTACAGACTTGTGATTACATGCCTTGAGACATAGGAACATATTGTTATGATGTGTGAGCACGATGTAAAAAAAAGTAATAATGAAACACTCTTATCATGTCTCTTCTCTTGTTCACTATGACTGTCAAAAGTGTTTAATAATGACTTCTATGGATAAAACATCCATTACAGGATGAACAAATTTGATTTCTCACAGGAGTACCATATGGAGTGCCATATGGAATGTCATATGGAGTTCCATTTGAAAGACCATATGGGGTGCCATGTGGACGACTGGATGACACACCATACGAAGGATTGGATGAGGTGCACACACACAGTAAATGACCATGATTTCAGGTAACCATGAATCGTTTGAATTAATTTGGTTGTTCAGTTGTATGATGAGGTAGATTTAATGGCATTTGATGGTTAAAGGATACAATCTCTAAATATATTTTTATGATAAAATGTCCAAGTCGAAGACTTGGACATTGATCTACTTCTCTAATCATTACGATTTCCTCCAAAGAAAACTCTTCGAATTCAAAATCGATGCAGTCATACTCACACATGGAAACTCGTGTGTAATGAATTCATCAATGAATTCAATCGCCTCCACCTTGAGTGCATTCAAAATTAGAGGGTTAGCTCCAAATTGTTATTTCATTCATGCATGATCATTTTATTATGCTCATCCTCTGCCCAATTGCGTTCGTCCTCTTCCCAAATCCGCTTCTCTGTCCAATTCCGCTCCTCTTCTCTCCTTCGCACTACAACCATGCCCAAACGATATGATCCTTCATCCTATGCAGACCTCTTTGCTATCCCCGAATTCGCACAGTGTAGGGAGGTCTTCCTTCGCATAGGGTGGGGACCATTCTTGGCCCATCTATAGGGCAACGATGACAACATGTCTCTGCAGTTCTCCCTTGGATTCGATGGAAGGATGGTGTGCATGGGGTCTCTGGATTTCTTGGTCTCTGAGGAGTCAATTTCCTTAGCCACAAAGATTCCAAGGGTTGGAGATCGTTGGTTCAAACACCATTAGTTTCCACGGTCAAGCTACAAAAGGGTTTTCAAGCCTGAGTTTCAGAATTTTTTTGGAGCTAAGGGATACTCCAAGGAGTGGATTAAATATGAGATAATTAACCCCCTGATTGTCATCACCAGAATTATGACTTGTGAAGGTAGATACTATGTTTTTAAAGCTTTCCAGTTTCGACTGTTAGCTCATTTCTAGTTTCACAAGCCATTGAATTTTCCTTTTTACTTCTTAAAAAGTCTTGATAAGATGTATTCCCAAGTACAAAATCATGTGGCCAATCCTCATAACAACCTATTCCACCATGGCCTCATCAAATTACTTGTCATAGCCGAGTTGGAAAAACAGGGGAAGACATGGGATAAATTCATTTATCAATTTTCAAACCCTCATATCACAATCAAGACCAGCAAGAGAACACTTGATCTAGGAACTGTTACTCCATCCAAACCCCATTCTCTAAAGACTCCAAACCCTCCTACTCAATCTATACATCTACCAGAACAAAATACCAAGAAACTTGTTGATACCCTTGCAGCCTCATCGGGAAAGAAGACTAAAAATCCTATTAATAACTCTCCAATGCCCTCAACATCTATTGATCCTACACCCAAAAAGTTACAAGAGGCAATTCAACAAGATTTCCCTGTAGTCCCTACAAATAGGAGAGGAGCCAATCGATTCAAAGGAGGATCTTTTTGAAAAAGTACCCAGAATACAAGTGTGAAGCCTAATGTAAAACACCCAGGCACTCCAGATCTTATCCAAGTATCTTTCAATCTCGAAAGCCCCCATAAAATACTTAGGGAAGTTTCTGCAGAAGAATTGGAGCCTGATAGAGAAGCAAAATCTAAACCCATTCCCCCACATAAACCCTCTATTACTCCTACCTCACAGATACCTACACCAGATCCCAAAACTGATAGACTCTCTACATCCTTCAAGGGATTCAAGCCCTCCTCTGAGATATATGATCATACTCCAGCCATTGAAAAAATACAATAGGAAAATTTTCAGGTGTTGCAACAATTGGGAGGAAGACCATGGATAGGCATCTCTACCAAGATAATGCAGTATTAAAAGAAAAGGTGAATTCCCTCCAATGGTTGGTTGATCAAATGACCAATGAAAATCGTAGGCTCTGTGCACAATTGAAACGCCACAAGAGGGCCAAGACAAAGGCTTCAAGGCAAGAACCTTCTAAAGCTAATCCATCCCCTTCTCAGCAAGTCTAGTCATATTGGGAAATTCATTTTTTTTTGCAGTGGCACTTGCAAATCCTTAGGTGTGGGGGCAATGTTGGGCTCATGATTTTTTTGTTTTATGATGATGATTGAATCCTTTTTGCACCGGTATTATATGTATTAATAACCATTTTGAAGATGTTTTCAAAGGATTTTGTATCAATTCATCGTGGATCTACAACAGGTATGTGTAATTGATGTTTTGCAATGGTTTTGAGTTAAATTTGATTTGATTTAATGTTTAAAAGAATCTAATGTGCGATTTGTGTGTCACGGGACGAATTTGCAATGCAATTTTCCATCTGGTAGCTCGTTCGGCACTTCATCCAGCACCCGATCCGGTACTTCATCCGACACTGCATCCAACACTTGGAGTGTAGGTGAGTTAGCGGTTGTTATATTGGCGGCTTGTGCTGGGCGAATCGGCGACCCGGGTTTTTTTCCCCATCATGGCCTCTAGCTACTGAGCTCTTGACATCTCGGATTTAGCAGTTATGCTAATTGTTGAGTGGCTCGTTCAGTTTCTATAAATTAAAGGCTCTTAGCATGCATTTAAGGGGATTTACCATTTTTAGAGAAGGTCGACCCTTCCAGTGGTCAACCTCTCGAATTGTAATCATTATAAATACCACCAGTAGTGGCCAGACCAGATGTTAAGAATTGTTAGAATCCATTTTCGTTGTGTAACTCAAACATTTATGCAAACTTGTGTTAAGACTGTGTTTTTTAAATTAATGACAGAACCGTGTTGATTAAGCTTGTGATTTGTTGTTGAGGAGTAGCCACGACCTACTGGGGGGGGCACCAGTGGTTTGGGTGAATACTTAGATAGATAGATTGCATCTTTCAGTTGTGTAGTTATCATTTACTTCATTTTTTGTTATGTGTTTTGTCATTTTAAATGTTGTGTGTTTGTTGTTCATCATTTAATTGTTTAATTTCCCTTTTACAGGTTGCTTGTACAAGATAGTTGTTATTATGCTGTGTCTTTTTAGTGAATGGCTTGCAAGCTACTAACATAGATGGTGTGTTAAAATGTTAAATTGAATTTCTGCAGGTTAAAACAGAGTAGTTAGAACAAAGTATTAGTTTAACACAGAGTACAGAGTTTCTTTTACAAGATTCGATGGATTAATAAATGGAAGTTTTGTTAATTGATTTAATTCTCAGTTTTAGTCATGCTTTCTTGAATCTATTTTTCTTATCAATCTTGTTGTAGTATGCTAAGATAGAAGTAGAATTTGGATTATGCTTTTATAATCATTTTGGTTTGAAATCTGAATTTTTAATAATAGGATTAGCTTAGTTTAATTTATAAAATCTCTGTTGCCCGCGGGGGTGTAGACCAATTGGCATGTGTCATGTAAATGGAAGGAAATGTAAAAATAAGGTCTCAAGTTCGATTATCACCCCAATTTATCCAGAGACGTGCTTGTGGACTATGTTATTCTCCCTAGGGGTTATAAGGCAGTCGGAAGTATTCGACCTCGTGTCACGTGAGTACAATACTTCTGCCGCTACCAATTCCCCTAGTTACAAAAAAAATAAAAATAATAATAATAATGAAATCTTCATTCTAGATTTGAATTGGAATTTTAATTAGAAGTTACGAGATTCTAATCATGTGAATTTGATTAAGTTAGCATAAGAGTGCATTTGAATTAGTATAATATTTTTTTCTTATCATCAATGGTTGTTGCATAAAATTGAGAGATCACGTGGATTTTCAGGATAGTTGATATTTCTTCTATGATGGCTAAGCTTTTGTTAGATTGTTTGATTCATACTTATCATTTCTCCATAGAAGTAAATATTTAATTCATTCCTCTTGAGATATCATTAATCGTTAAATGTCATCATGATGTTATTAGGCACCGAAGACATAATCATCATATTTGAAGTTTCTTGTTATTGTAGATTAAGAATAGTTTTTTATTAATCTCTGAATATTTTTAGGATGATTTTGATTAAGTAGGTTAGGATTTCCCTTTGCAGATTAGAAATGATTATGAGTTTTATCTTAAGAATAGAGTTTACATGCTGACTAGTTTTGATTAGTTTACTTGTTGAATAGTTTTGATAGGTTTACTTGCTGAACGAGTTTTACTAGGTTAGTTGTTTGATTTCTTACTTGATTACTTGTTGATGCTCATTAGATTGAATAGATTAACTTGTTGTTGTTTCCCATTAATTTGAATAGATTGAATAGATTACTTGTTGTTGTTCATTAGATTAAATAGGTTAACTTGTTCGAAATATGGTTTTGATTTTCTTCTTTAGGAAATGTCCATCGATCCATTGTTTAAAAGTTGCTTAGGGTAAATAGTTCAAGTCCTTTAATAGGGTTTGGTAATTGATAGTCTTTGCTTAAGTAGATTAACCCTTAGTTATACCATCTCCTTAGTTAGAGCATACTTCCTCTAGCTTTTTTGCCTTAACACATATAGTGCTACAACTCTAAGTTTACTTACCCCGGGTTGACAATTTAATTTAGGGATTTAGTGCATATAGAATACCCATCAGAACTACTTTGGCCCACTTGTCCCCTTCCTTAGAACTTAGGTTAAAATAATCATGCATACTTTATATTTTAAGGAATATTAATGTATTATTACTTTTTGTCTTAAGCTCTCTAGATTATCCCCTTATCCTTAACTTTTATCCCCTTTGCCCTAACTAGTGGAGTTTAGTCCCCCATACTCTTTTACATGGTTGGTATGCCGCAGTGATGTGTTTTTCATTAATATTTGTGTATGATTACATTTAAATTTACATTACAGATATATTGTCATTTTTTCATCCTGTCTCACCATCCTCAAAACAAAACATATACACAAAGGCTCTCTGGCCTCAAAATCATGTGCACTTAAGATTGTTGTGTGTGGTATCATGGAATGTGCACACTTCGTTATTTTGTGTGTAGTACATGTGCACACTATACCATGGAAGGTGCACGCAAAATGATATCAAACAGCTCACCAGCTTAAGTACATTTGTATTTATATTTAAAGTTGGGGTTCGACGTAGGGGTATTACATTTCCCTCCCCCTTATTTATGCATTGTCCTTAATGAAATATATACACATATAAAACCAAAATTTCAAAAATCCTAAAAAAGATGCAGGTATTCTACCCGCATAGCATCCTCATGCTCACAAGTTGCATCTTCAGGACCGTATCAGATCAATTGGACCTTTACTAGATCTATGTCTTGATTCCGGATCTACTTGATCTTCCAGTCCAATATGCACACCGGAAGCACTTGAAAGGTGCCTTCTTTCTCCACCTGAATAACATTTCAATCAATGACATGATTAGCATCAGGTATATACTTTTTGACCAATGATACATGGAATAAATTATGAATAGACATTGATGAAGGAAAGGAAAGCATGTATGCTACATGCCCAATCCTCTCTAGGATTTCAAGTGGCCCACAATAACGATCTATCAACTTTGAACAATTTCCCAACTTCAGGGAACTTTTGTTTGCCTTTACTTTCAAGAATACATGGTCATCCACTTTAAATTCCCTGTGAGTTCTACCCTTATCAACTTAGATTTTCTTTCTGTCTTGAGCAACCTTTAAATTTTGTTTTATTTTCAACATTTTCTCTTCCATTTCCCTGAGTGATTCTGCCCCAACCATTGCTCTATCTATTGGTTTGTCCCAACTTACTGGTGTGTTGCACCTTCTTCCATAAAGTGCCTCAAATGGGGAAATAATGTTCCATTTGAGTGACCCAACCAGTAGGATCGGATCCATCAAATTTGTTCACTTCAACTCGGGGAAGGAGGGAAGGGAATTGGAATGAAGGGCCATATTATGGGAAGAGTACTCACCTTCAGAGTGGGAATTTTGTTTAAGAGAGGGAGATTCAAGGGATTGTTTCAATCATTGGTTGAGGGAGGATAATTCACCCTTAACCTCTACCAATTCGCCTGTAACTTTGGCCTCGAAGGTGTCCAAGAAGGAATTATTGGAAGCAATTTCAAAGGTCATTCTTTGGATGTCTACCTTGTGTTGTTTGGATTCATCTTGCAGGAAAAGGAATTCTTGGTTGTGAGTGGTGGCCATGGGAGGGGAATGAAAGAGGGGAAGTGGGACCACAGAAAAAGGAGTGAAAAATAATATATATGAGTGTGTTCAGTGTGAAAAGAGGAATGTAATGAGATAGGTGTCAAATAAGGGTGCGGGAAGGTAAACAAAAATGTTAAAAATGATATGTATCACAATGATCAAGGAAAAAATGGGAATCCAACTAGACATGTCTAAAATAAGGGCCTGGGGAGGTAAAACAAAAAGTTAAAAATGATAGGTGTCACAACGATCATGGAGAAAAGGGGAATCCAACGAAATAGGTCTAAAATAAAGGTCCGAGAGGTAAAAAAAAAAAAGTTAAAAATTATAGGTGTCACAACGATCCAGGAAAAAAGGGGAATCCAATGAGATATGTCTCAAATAAGGGTACTAGCAGGTCCCATACTTTTTCTTCTTTTTTTTTCTCCTTTTTTCCTTTTCTTTCCTTTTTATTTTCTTTTATTTTTTTTTGTTGTACTTCGCTAGGGTTTTATGCATATATGAATAATATCGTAGTATTGAAATGCCCAAATTCTTAACAGAAAAAAATGAAATAAATGTATAGTAATTTTCGCAACCTGAATGCAGGAGGAAATGTTGCAGGGAAATAGATAATCTATGTTCCTTTTCTATTTGTAATATTTGCAACCTAAATTCTAGAGGAAAGGTTGCACAAAAAGATATCTTCTATGTTCCTTTTCTGTTTTGTTTCCTTCCCAAGGGTTACAGTTTTCAGGGTTCCTACAAACAAGGGCTTTCGCTTTGTTATATCTCGTTGATATATGTACAGGGACAAACATTAATAATCGACCAAATATCTCAGGGCACCAACTAAGGAGGCTATACTATTCCCTTAGTCGTACTACCCGGTTACCCAGGTACGAGAGAGTATCTTCCCGAGTGTTTTCCTCGGTGGAACTATAGCAATCATGTGCTCGATCAATTGATCTATGGTTGGTTTTGGCGCAACTTTGATTAGACCAGGGTCCTTCTCAGGTTACCAACAAAAGGTACCGAGTAAGAAGTCTCACATGAAGCATTGTTGAGACAAATAGATAGGGAAGGGTAAGGAAAATACTTTTGAGGATTCATAGAACCTTCAGAACTCATCCTAATCTTGTGCAAGACATCTACCTATCAAGAAGATCTTAATCTTATGTGTGCAAGGATCAAACCTACTTAGGTTGTGAATAATAAATTAGACACATAATCATCATGTGGAACTCATAAACCATAAAGAAGTACTGTAATGCATAAGTAAAACATAGAAAGACATGGCATATTTTGAAAATTTAGATCCTTCTTCATATTATCTCAAGAATCATTCTTCATTTACAATCTCAGAAATACATAGTAGTGCTTGTTACAGACTCCTAGATTTGGACTCATATCGCAGAGCTATGACTCTCAGTCTGGTGTGTCGATTACATTAGAGGCTTATGACTTGACTTGCCTCAAATGACAACAACCTAACATAGAGGGAAAGATTGGGCTAAACTTGATCACAATTTAGTTGGACCCATAGCTAATCAATTAGACCGACCCAACCAAACAACCAACCAAAAACCCAACCCTTTTACAATTATGTTCATCCATATATATAAGTTAGGTTGCATCTTATGTCTCATATTTCACGATTTCTTGTTCTGTTGTAACTGCTTTTGCTTATCTGGTGTTCCATTGTCTTTCACCACTGATTTATGTTGCTCTTTATTTATCTTTTGTCCAGCCTCTTCTGAATCTTGCACAACTCGTACTCAGTCAAAACTTCCTCAATTCCTTATCCCCAAAATGAAGGGCCCAACAGGCTCTAACCACAACACTTGACTCGCCCTCGAGTCAATTGTTGGGGTTTTTCACTAATTCCTAGAGCACATGTTGTTTTCCCTTGTCCTCCTCTTCTTCTTCCTTCTGTTCTTCTATTTGTGCCTTCTCTTATTTTGCCTCTTCAAACGAAGCTCCCAACTCTGGGATAAGCTGCAAGGCCCGCTTCCTCACTCCTTGAAAGTTTCTGACCTTATCCTGCCATTTCCTAGCAAGGATT
This sequence comes from Picea engelmannii, assembly GCA_009831015.1. Lineage (NCBI taxonomy): Eukaryota > Viridiplantae > Streptophyta > Pinopsida > Pinales > Pinaceae > Picea > Picea engelmannii. The sequence goes on along the minus strand of ML811131.1, from coordinate 136,253 downwards.
AATGCCTCTACAATAAATTGTTATGTCGTCTCTTTACTACACTCCTTTGGCTTGGACGCAACCAAAAAGTTCCACTTGGAATCCAATATTGCATAAACTTGATGCATCTACATATACATTGTCTGAATGATAGGTCGGAAGTCATGAAACTCCTTCTTTGCTATGGACTGTGCCTCAAAGAGGGCATTCAGTTCATTGTCCACCTATTGGATTTGGTCGAACTTCTATTGTTGTTCCATCAGGTCCATTGTGGCTGCAAATTCGTCATTCAGGACCTGGATTTTGGTGCACACATATTCCAATACATGGTTGCGTCGAGTGATGATGCCCATCCAATCGTTGACTTCTCAGAAGATCTTTATGCATTCCATTATGTATTTGTGTAGCATCGCTTGGGCATTGTTTCCTTGCAGTACTATCTTCTGCATCTGCTCTTGCAGCTTTCGAGGCTGTTGCTCTACTTCTTGTTGAGTTTGTCATAGTTGTACTTCCAGATCCTCAATGCGAGTGGTGAGTTGTGTCCATGCTCCTTGGAGCAGTGTAATATGATGCCCGAGCTCACCTGTGTTGCTGACTTCGGGTAGTTCGGGTGCAACCTTTCAAATCTCTGGCCATGATTTAGCAAGCCTTTCCTACACTCTTCCTAGTCTTTTCTCAACCTAGGCCTTGGCATGTTCTTTTTGTCTTGAATCTTGCGAAGGAAAGCTTCCTCCCTTGTGACCTCAGCAAACCTCTCAACCTACTAGATCCTTTGCTCCAGTTGATCAGTTGATGCTCTGATCATTCCAAATAAGTGTGTCGCTAGCCATTGTACCAGGTCAGTGGATGAAGGGGCTGTGTCTCTAGGTGCTCGAGTCTTCAGTGGAATTCCATTGGCTGTTGAATTCTCTACGCAGGTCTCTACCACCTCCTATGTTGATGGTCCTGGCGTAATCCTCAACCTTAGCATTGAGGGAAAGAGAGTCAGAACCTTTGTATTGGCTATGCATAGTTTCATAAGTTCTACACATTGTTGAGGGTTCTATATAACCCACTCCATCTATTCTCACTTGGATGTCGCGCTCTACTTGGGTGTTGATTCTGGTTCCTTCTGAGCCTTTGGTGTCTCTTGTTCTTTTGTTGTGTCTGCTTCCTTGGTTGTGATTTCTTGGGCATCCTCACCCTTGGCCGGTGAGGGGATTTGATTGTTTCTTTGGGCTTGTGGCTCTTCCATGGTTTGGGTGTCATTTTCTTGCACCGAAGTCTTAGTCTGTTGTTCCTAGATGTCTGGGTTCAGACCAGTGACCTTCATGCTCTACTCTGGTACTTCGGGTTGTGGACCAGAAACTTATGGTCTCGTCTTAGGCAACTTTTGGGTTGTTTCTCGGAGTTCCTGCTCCACTTGGTATGGCTGATCAAGTTGCATCAGCTTTGGGTTTGTGATATGAGATAGACTGGTGGTTTCTAGGGTTGGAAACTGGGGTTGCGATGATCACGGAGGGTGCTCGATGATGATTGTGGATAGAAATGTTTCATTCTCAAGGTCATCTTGAATATGGATGATGGGGCTTGCTCTAACGGTTGTGCGGGTTCGGGCAACGACTGATGTAATAGGTTGGGGGTTTAGGGGATTATTCGATGAAATCACTGTTAGCACTAGAAGCCACCTCCAGATTGCATTGGAGGTAATCCCAGTACCCATCAGTTTTTATGTCACAATGAATAAATTTGAAGGGGGTCGAATGGGTGCAGACTCAAGATAATATCATTCTAACTCAGAAAACTAGACCAGCATGCACAAGCAGGTGAGGTCTTGATTAACTTCACTTCCATTAACTACTTTCAGCGGGATCAGGAAGAGGCTTGACCGCTCAGGGATCTTTCATGCACTGCTAGCGGTTCTTTGAGTCAACCCGGCGCCTTGAAACCACGATAATCTCATTCTGTGACTAACACAGGTGTCATCATCCTTTCGCGCAACTCAAGTGAGCCCTGCATATTTTCCTATATGCAACCTCGGGCAAGACCCAGTGCTTATCTCCATAGGTGCTTCGGGATTTCGCATTTCGGGGGTTTTCACATCGCATGACTATAATTTCCCGATACCCAATTTACAAAATCGCCTTCCTCAGATCAATGATACACCACCACTTCGGGACTTCAGAATCTGCGAGGTCAAGCTCTTCCCCTTGTTAATTCCCTGAATCGCAATTTCACGAATCCGCTTATCTGTTTCCACATGCCCCGGTTAAGATCTATTTCTCATGATCGCTTCGAGTCTAGGGAATTATGATTTTTTCCCTGGTGCTATACTTCATGCAATTTTGAAATTCCAAATTTCCATGAGCCACTGATCTAAACTGCCCACAGGGGATCTCCACCGTCGCAAAATTTAGCCCGTTTGTTTGTATTCTAAGCCTGAAATGAGTTTCTCTACATGTTGCACTTGAACGCTTCCTATGTAGAGAACGAACTTGGATGAACTACTACCCTTGACAACTTATGTGATAACATTTGGCTCCACGGGGGATGGCATGCTCCCTGTGAGCTTCCAACAAAGCATTGGGCTATGGAGTCATGCTCAAAAAACATCCTGTTGAGGATTAAAGGCCGACAAGCACACTATCCTAAAATCGAAAGAAAAATACATGGGCTCCAGGAGGAGCTTATTTATGTACATCCTAGACTAATTGATTTTTAAAAAGAGCTAGGTGAAAGAAAAATTCCACCATATTCATTCAAGAAACTCCCTAGCTACAAGCTTGTTTACTCTGTGATTGATCAAATAAAAAAATGCAACTGTGAAAGAAAAATGATTACGCTTTTCAGCTCTCCTCCCAGTTCTGAAGTCAGGATAAAGTTGAGAGGCTCCAAGACATGAAGGAAATCCAAATCCATGTACTCCCTTACAGGTTAATAGAGGAAATGAAAAAATCCACTAGGCTAGTGATAGAAAACATGCTCGGTCTTACAGTTGCTCACACATGGTTGAATGTCTCTAGCAAGCCCAACTGAGCGAATGGCTAATGCAGGATGACTGATCCCAGGTGATGGTTGCTCATTTTCAGGCTCTGGGAAAAATATGAACTGCACATTTGGTTCTCCCTCTTCCTCTTCATGACTCTCCCAAGGATCAGAATCATAATCATCATAAATAGGAACCATGGGAAAGATCTTCTCTTTGTCTTCTGTAGGCACAGAATGGCGGATTTCCACACAATGTGTTTCCTCAATGTATAAAGGAAAAGGCTCTATGGTATTCTCTTGGAAATCCTCAAAATCTGAAACATACAATTCCATGTATATATCCATAGGATCATGAATCGTGTGACAGAATCCTGGCTGCTTTAGAAGACCAGACTGCTCCTCCATAAATGCCTCTCGATCATCAGCAGTTGCAATCTCTTTTCCTTATTGTTGTTCCATCTTTGATTCATAATCACTATCTTCTTGCTCAAAATCTGAAACATGCTGACAGTATTCTTCCTTAGGCACATGCAATTTTTCAAGATATGCTTTCATATGAAGCCTCTTGCTACCCCTGATGTTCTCTTTGACCTCTTCAGCATCTTCAAACATTTGTATTAACGATGAATAGTTCCTCTATATCGGGAGAAGGACCAGCTCTGGATGTTGAGCCATGACATAGTAAGCCATGGAAGAAGTCTCTATTTGTCTGATCTCCATAGGAATACTATGATAAACATTGTAAAACCTCTTGTTGAAGATAGCCAAGGCTTCCTCTTCCCCTCTCCTAGAGGAATTAAACTCAAACCAGTATTGATCAAGGGACTTGTTCTCACCCCAACACTTTAACAATGCATGGCATAGCTCAGTACAGGAGCCAATAGAACCAACTTCTAGACATCTAAAACAAACAGCAACATCTCCAGACAAAGAATGTGATAACAACCTCATGGTAACATCCTCATGAATAATCTCAAAATGATCAACAAAGCTATCAAAGGCCCCCAAGTGCCTCTCGGATATAACATGGTCTTCTCTAGAAAATCGAGGAAGACACTCAAATCAATCAAGAGGATAAGGGTTGAGGCAATATGGCAGCCTAAGAGGTTTAAATAACTTATTTCTGATTTTAATTTGAAAAGCAGTGGGCTGATCATGAGGATTAACGAGTTGATGGCAAGGCTCAGTAGGAATAATAGAGGGTAATGATATTTGAGAGGACTATGAATTATTTTCAACCTCCTCGGGGCTACAAGGGTGATCAATTTCAAGAGAATATGCAATACAGATCTCACTTTTATGAATAGGCAGAGGTGAATACACGAGATCAGTCTCTACAACACAAGAAGAGGTCATGTTTTCTTCTTCCAAGGATGGATAAATAAAGGAAGGCCTATTATCATCTGAATAGACAAAGCAGAGGATAATGCTCTTTATATCTGAAGGGAAAGAGAGAAATGAGCTGATAAACAAGAACAAGATTTCATGAATAAAGCTCATAAACTGATACCTAGTCTTCCCCTTCGATATGGTCATCTTTCTGTCAACAGGATCCTCCCCAGTAGAGTCTTTGATTGTGGAGACGATAGGTGAAAGTTGCAATCTTCAATGGTTCTTATGTCTGGTGCACCTTCAGAATTAGAAGCTCATTGTCATTCTATCCTAGGGAAAAGTATTCAATTCTTTCCCCCACAATGATGCCAGAAATGTTAGCACTAGAAGCCACCTCCAGATTGCATTGGAGGTAAGTCGAGTACCCATCCATTTTTATCTTACAATGAATAAATTTAAAGGGGTTCAAATGGGTGTAGACTCAAGATAATATAGTTCTAACTCAGAAAAATGGACCAGCATGCACAAGCAGGTGAGGTCTTGATTAACTTCAGTCAGTAAGTTGTAGTAAGGGTGACTAGGAGGAAGAACTATAGAGAAGAATGTAGAGGTCTGCTATGGACATCCAATCTTCCAGTAGCCTAAGGAGGAACAAATCAGAAAACAATATCCTCTTGGATTCAAAGTTAAAGGAAGTTGAAATAAATCATAACAGTACTATAATCAAACATTTATCATAATACAGTTAAAAAAATCCATGTGAATCAGTCAATCATGAACTCTCTCAGTATCAGAGGAAAATAAGATGGAAGAAGAAATCTAACTTAGATTAATCAAGAAGTCTCAAATCAAGTTACATAACCAAAGAAC
>ML811131.1:77769-122314 GCA_009831015.1 Picea engelmannii | reverse complement strand
TTCTAATCATGTGAATTTGATTAAGTTAGCATAAGAGTGCATTTGAATTAGTATAATATTTTTTTCTTATCATCAATGGTTGTTGCATAAAATTGAGAGATCACGTGGATTTTCAGGATAGTTGATATTTCTTCTATGATGGCTAAGCTTTTGTTAGATTGTTTGATTCATACTTATCATTTCTCCATAGAAGTAAATATTTAATTCATTCCTCTTGAGATATCATTAATCGTTAAATGTCATCATGATGTTATTAGGCACCGAAGACATAATCATCATATTTGAAGTTTCTTGTTATTGTAGATTAAGAATAGTTTTTTATTAATCTCTGAATATTTTTAGGATGATTTTGATTAAGTAGGTTAGGATTTCCCTTTGCAGATTAGAAATGATTATGAGTTTTATCTTAAGAATAGAGTTTACATGCTGACTAGTTTTGATTAGTTTACTTGTTGAATAGTTTTGATAGGTTTACTTGCTGAACGAGTTTTACTAGGTTAGTTGTTTGATTTCTTACTTGATTACTTGTTGATGCTCATTAGATTGAATAGATTAACTTGTTGTTGTTTCCCATTAATTTGAATAGATTGAATAGATTACTTGTTGTTGTTCATTAGATTAAATAGGTTAACTTGTTCGAAATATGGTTTTGATTTTCTTCTTTAGGAAATGTCCATCGATCCATTGTTTAAAAGTTGCTTAGGGTAAATAGTTCAAGTCCTTTAATAGGGTTTGGTAATTGATAGTCTTTGCTTAAGTAGATTAACCCTTAGTTATACCATCTCCTTAGTTAGAGCATACTTCCTCTAGCTTTTTTGCCTTAACACATATAGTGCTACAACTCTAAGTTTACTTACCCCGGGTTGACAATTTAATTTAGGGATTTAGTGCATATAGAATACCCATCAGAACTACTTTGGCCCACTTGTCCCCTTCCTTAGAACTTAGGTTAAAATAATCATGCATACTTTATATTTTAAGGAATATTAATGTATTATTACTTTTTGTCTTAAGCTCTCTAGATTATCCCCTTATCCTTAACTTTTATCCCCTTTGCCCTAACTAGTGGAGTTTAGTCCCCCATACTCTTTTACATGGTTGGTATGCCGCAGTGATGTGTTTTTCATTAATATTTGTGTATGATTACATTTAAATTTACATTACAGATATATTGTCATTTTTTCATCCTGTCTCACCATCCTCAAAACAAAACATATACACAAAGGCTCTCTGGCCTCAAAATCATGTGCACTTAAGATTGTTGTGTGTGGTATCATGGAATGTGCACACTTCGTTATTTTGTGTGTAGTACATGTGCACACTATACCATGGAAGGTGCACGCAAAATGATATCAAACAGCTCACCAGCTTAAGTACATTTGTATTTATATTTAAAGTTGGGGTTCGACGTAGGGGTATTACATTTCCCTCCCCCTTATTTATGCATTGTCCTTAATGAAATATATACACATATAAAACCAAAATTTCAAAAATCCTAAAAAAGATGCAGGTATTCTACCCGCATAGCATCCTCATGCTCACAAGTTGCATCTTCAGGACCGTATCAGATCAATTGGACCTTTACTAGATCTATGTCTTGATTCCGGATCTACTTGATCTTCCAGTCCAATATGCACACCGGAAGCACTTGAAAGGTGCCTTCTTTCTCCACCTGAATAACATTTCAATCAATGACATGATTAGCATCAGGTATATACTTTTTGACCAATGATACATGGAATAAATTATGAATAGACATTGATGAAGGAAAGGAAAGCATGTATGCTACATGCCCAATCCTCTCTAGGATTTCAAGTGGCCCACAATAACGATCTATCAACTTTGAACAATTTCCCAACTTCAGGGAACTTTTGTTTGCCTTTACTTTCAAGAATACATGGTCATCCACTTTAAATTCCCTGTGAGTTCTACCCTTATCAACTTAGATTTTCTTTCTGTCTTGAGCAACCTTTAAATTTTGTTTTATTTTCAACATTTTCTCTTCCATTTCCCTGAGTGATTCTGCCCCAACCATTGCTCTATCTATTGGTTTGTCCCAACTTACTGGTGTGTTGCACCTTCTTCCATAAAGTGCCTCAAATGGGGAAATAATGTTCCATTTGAGTGACCCAACCAGTAGGATCGGATCCATCAAATTTGTTCACTTCAACTCGGGGAAGGAGGGAAGGGAATTGGAATGAAGGGCCATATTATGGGAAGAGTACTCACCTTCAGAGTGGGAATTTTGTTTAAGAGAGGGAGATTCAAGGGATTGTTTCAATCATTGGTTGAGGGAGGATAATTCACCCTTAACCTCTACCAATTCGCCTGTAACTTTGGCCTCGAAGGTGTCCAAGAAGGAATTATTGGAAGCAATTTCAAAGGTCATTCTTTGGATGTCTACCTTGTGTTGTTTGGATTCATCTTGCAGGAAAAGGAATTCTTGGTTGTGAGTGGTGGCCATGGGAGGGGAATGAAAGAGGGGAAGTGGGACCACAGAAAAAGGAGTGAAAAATAATATATATGAGTGTGTTCAGTGTGAAAAGAGGAATGTAATGAGATAGGTGTCAAATAAGGGTGCGGGAAGGTAAACAAAAATGTTAAAAATGATATGTATCACAATGATCAAGGAAAAAATGGGAATCCAACTAGACATGTCTAAAATAAGGGCCTGGGGAGGTAAAACAAAAAGTTAAAAATGATAGGTGTCACAACGATCATGGAGAAAAGGGGAATCCAACGAAATAGGTCTAAAATAAAGGTCCGAGAGGTAAAAAAAAAAAAGTTAAAAATTATAGGTGTCACAACGATCCAGGAAAAAAGGGGAATCCAATGAGATATGTCTCAAATAAGGGTACTAGCAGGTCCCATACTTTTTCTTCTTTTTTTTTCTCCTTTTTTCCTTTTCTTTCCTTTTTATTTTCTTTTATTTTTTTTTGTTGTACTTCGCTAGGGTTTTATGCATATATGAATAATATCGTAGTATTGAAATGCCCAAATTCTTAACAGAAAAAAATGAAATAAATGTATAGTAATTTTCGCAACCTGAATGCAGGAGGAAATGTTGCAGGGAAATAGATAATCTATGTTCCTTTTCTATTTGTAATATTTGCAACCTAAATTCTAGAGGAAAGGTTGCACAAAAAGATATCTTCTATGTTCCTTTTCTGTTTTGTTTCCTTCCCAAGGGTTACAGTTTTCAGGGTTCCTACAAACAAGGGCTTTCGCTTTGTTATATCTCGTTGATATATGTACAGGGACAAACATTAATAATCGACCAAATATCTCAGGGCACCAACTAAGGAGGCTATACTATTCCCTTAGTCGTACTACCCGGTTACCCAGGTACGAGAGAGTATCTTCCCGAGTGTTTTCCTCGGTGGAACTATAGCAATCATGTGCTCGATCAATTGATCTATGGTTGGTTTTGGCGCAACTTTGATTAGACCAGGGTCCTTCTCAGGTTACCAACAAAAGGTACCGAGTAAGAAGTCTCACATGAAGCATTGTTGAGACAAATAGATAGGGAAGGGTAAGGAAAATACTTTTGAGGATTCATAGAACCTTCAGAACTCATCCTAATCTTGTGCAAGACATCTACCTATCAAGAAGATCTTAATCTTATGTGTGCAAGGATCAAACCTACTTAGGTTGTGAATAATAAATTAGACACATAATCATCATGTGGAACTCATAAACCATAAAGAAGTACTGTAATGCATAAGTAAAACATAGAAAGACATGGCATATTTTGAAAATTTAGATCCTTCTTCATATTATCTCAAGAATCATTCTTCATTTACAATCTCAGAAATACATAGTAGTGCTTGTTACAGACTCCTAGATTTGGACTCATATCGCAGAGCTATGACTCTCAGTCTGGTGTGTCGATTACATTAGAGGCTTATGACTTGACTTGCCTCAAATGACAACAACCTAACATAGAGGGAAAGATTGGGCTAAACTTGATCACAATTTAGTTGGACCCATAGCTAATCAATTAGACCGACCCAACCAAACAACCAACCAAAAACCCAACCCTTTTACAATTATGTTCATCCATATATATAAGTTAGGTTGCATCTTATGTCTCATATTTCACGATTTCTTGTTCTGTTGTAACTGCTTTTGCTTATCTGGTGTTCCATTGTCTTTCACCACTGATTTATGTTGCTCTTTATTTATCTTTTGTCCAGCCTCTTCTGAATCTTGCACAACTCGTACTCAGTCAAAACTTCCTCAATTCCTTATCCCCAAAATGAAGGGCCCAACAGGCTCTAACCACAACACTTGACTCGCCCTCGAGTCAATTGTTGGGGTTTTTCACTAATTCCTAGAGCACATGTTGTTTTCCCTTGTCCTCCTCTTCTTCTTCCTTCTGTTCTTCTATTTGTGCCTTCTCTTATTTTGCCTCTTCAAACGAAGCTCCCAACTCTGGGATAAGCTGCAAGGCCCGCTTCCTCACTCCTTGAAAGTTTCTGACCTTATCCTGCCATTTCCTAGCAAGGATTAATGCCTCTACAATAAATTGTTATGTCGTCTCTTTACTACACTCCTTTGGCTTGGACGCAACCAAAAAGTTCCACTTGGAATCCAATATTGCATAAACTTGATGCATCTACATATACATTGTCTGAATGATAGGTCGGAAGTCATGAAACTCCTTCTTTGCTATGGACTGTGCCTCAAAGAGGGCATTCAGTTCATTGTCCACCTATTGGATTTGGTCGAACTTCTATTGTTGTTCCATCAGGTCCATTGTGGCTGCAAATTCGTCATTCAGGACCTGGATTTTGGTGCACACATATTCCAATACATGGTTGCGTCGAGTGATGATGCCCATCCAATCGTTGACTTCTCAGAAGATCTTTATGCATTCCATTATGTATTTGTGTAGCATCGCTTGGGCATTGTTTCCTTGCAGTACTATCTTCTGCATCTGCTCTTGCAGCTTTCGAGGCTGTTGCTCTACTTCTTGTTGAGTTTGTCATAGTTGTACTTCCAGATCCTCAATGCGAGTGGTGAGTTGTGTCCATGCTCCTTGGAGCAGTGTAATATGATGCCCGAGCTCACCTGTGTTGCTGACTTCGGGTAGTTCGGGTGCAACCTTTCAAATCTCTGGCCATGATTTAGCAAGCCTTTCCTACACTCTTCCTAGTCTTTTCTCAACCTAGGCCTTGGCATGTTCTTTTTGTCTTGAATCTTGCGAAGGAAAGCTTCCTCCCTTGTGACCTCAGCAAACCTCTCAACCTACTAGATCCTTTGCTCCAGTTGATCAGTTGATGCTCTGATCATTCCAAATAAGTGTGTCGCTAGCCATTGTACCAGGTCAGTGGATGAAGGGGCTGTGTCTCTAGGTGCTCGAGTCTTCAGTGGAATTCCATTGGCTGTTGAATTCTCTACGCAGGTCTCTACCACCTCCTATGTTGATGGTCCTGGCGTAATCCTCAACCTTAGCATTGAGGGAAAGAGAGTCAGAACCTTTGTATTGGCTATGCATAGTTTCATAAGTTCTACACATTGTTGAGGGTTCTATATAACCCACTCCATCTATTCTCACTTGGATGTCGCGCTCTACTTGGGTGTTGATTCTGGTTCCTTCTGAGCCTTTGGTGTCTCTTGTTCTTTTGTTGTGTCTGCTTCCTTGGTTGTGATTTCTTGGGCATCCTCACCCTTGGCCGGTGAGGGGATTTGATTGTTTCTTTGGGCTTGTGGCTCTTCCATGGTTTGGGTGTCATTTTCTTGCACCGAAGTCTTAGTCTGTTGTTCCTAGATGTCTGGGTTCAGACCAGTGACCTTCATGCTCTACTCTGGTACTTCGGGTTGTGGACCAGAAACTTATGGTCTCGTCTTAGGCAACTTTTGGGTTGTTTCTCGGAGTTCCTGCTCCACTTGGTATGGCTGATCAAGTTGCATCAGCTTTGGGTTTGTGATATGAGATAGACTGGTGGTTTCTAGGGTTGGAAACTGGGGTTGCGATGATCACGGAGGGTGCTCGATGATGATTGTGGATAGAAATGTTTCATTCTCAAGGTCATCTTGAATATGGATGATGGGGCTTGCTCTAACGGTTGTGCGGGTTCGGGCAACGACTGATGTAATAGGTTGGGGGTTTAGGGGATTATTCGATGAAATCACTGTTAGCACTAGAAGCCACCTCCAGATTGCATTGGAGGTAATCCCAGTACCCATCAGTTTTTATGTCACAATGAATAAATTTGAAGGGGGTCGAATGGGTGCAGACTCAAGATAATATCATTCTAACTCAGAAAACTAGACCAGCATGCACAAGCAGGTGAGGTCTTGATTAACTTCACTTCCATTAACTACTTTCAGCGGGATCAGGAAGAGGCTTGACCGCTCAGGGATCTTTCATGCACTGCTAGCGGTTCTTTGAGTCAACCCGGCGCCTTGAAACCACGATAATCTCATTCTGTGACTAACACAGGTGTCATCATCCTTTCGCGCAACTCAAGTGAGCCCTGCATATTTTCCTATATGCAACCTCGGGCAAGACCCAGTGCTTATCTCCATAGGTGCTTCGGGATTTCGCATTTCGGGGGTTTTCACATCGCATGACTATAATTTCCCGATACCCAATTTACAAAATCGCCTTCCTCAGATCAATGATACACCACCACTTCGGGACTTCAGAATCTGCGAGGTCAAGCTCTTCCCCTTGTTAATTCCCTGAATCGCAATTTCACGAATCCGCTTATCTGTTTCCACATGCCCCGGTTAAGATCTATTTCTCATGATCGCTTCGAGTCTAGGGAATTATGATTTTTTCCCTGGTGCTATACTTCATGCAATTTTGAAATTCCAAATTTCCATGAGCCACTGATCTAAACTGCCCACAGGGGATCTCCACCGTCGCAAAATTTAGCCCGTTTGTTTGTATTCTAAGCCTGAAATGAGTTTCTCTACATGTTGCACTTGAACGCTTCCTATGTAGAGAACGAACTTGGATGAACTACTACCCTTGACAACTTATGTGATAACATTTGGCTCCACGGGGGATGGCATGCTCCCTGTGAGCTTCCAACAAAGCATTGGGCTATGGAGTCATGCTCAAAAAACATCCTGTTGAGGATTAAAGGCCGACAAGCACACTATCCTAAAATCGAAAGAAAAATACATGGGCTCCAGGAGGAGCTTATTTATGTACATCCTAGACTAATTGATTTTTAAAAAGAGCTAGGTGAAAGAAAAATTCCACCATATTCATTCAAGAAACTCCCTAGCTACAAGCTTGTTTACTCTGTGATTGATCAAATAAAAAAATGCAACTGTGAAAGAAAAATGATTACGCTTTTCAGCTCTCCTCCCAGTTCTGAAGTCAGGATAAAGTTGAGAGGCTCCAAGACATGAAGGAAATCCAAATCCATGTACTCCCTTACAGGTTAATAGAGGAAATGAAAAAATCCACTAGGCTAGTGATAGAAAACATGCTCGGTCTTACAGTTGCTCACACATGGTTGAATGTCTCTAGCAAGCCCAACTGAGCGAATGGCTAATGCAGGATGACTGATCCCAGGTGATGGTTGCTCATTTTCAGGCTCTGGGAAAAATATGAACTGCACATTTGGTTCTCCCTCTTCCTCTTCATGACTCTCCCAAGGATCAGAATCATAATCATCATAAATAGGAACCATGGGAAAGATCTTCTCTTTGTCTTCTGTAGGCACAGAATGGCGGATTTCCACACAATGTGTTTCCTCAATGTATAAAGGAAAAGGCTCTATGGTATTCTCTTGGAAATCCTCAAAATCTGAAACATACAATTCCATGTATATATCCATAGGATCATGAATCGTGTGACAGAATCCTGGCTGCTTTAGAAGACCAGACTGCTCCTCCATAAATGCCTCTCGATCATCAGCAGTTGCAATCTCTTTTCCTTATTGTTGTTCCATCTTTGATTCATAATCACTATCTTCTTGCTCAAAATCTGAAACATGCTGACAGTATTCTTCCTTAGGCACATGCAATTTTTCAAGATATGCTTTCATATGAAGCCTCTTGCTACCCCTGATGTTCTCTTTGACCTCTTCAGCATCTTCAAACATTTGTATTAACGATGAATAGTTCCTCTATATCGGGAGAAGGACCAGCTCTGGATGTTGAGCCATGACATAGTAAGCCATGGAAGAAGTCTCTATTTGTCTGATCTCCATAGGAATACTATGATAAACATTGTAAAACCTCTTGTTGAAGATAGCCAAGGCTTCCTCTTCCCCTCTCCTAGAGGAATTAAACTCAAACCAGTATTGATCAAGGGACTTGTTCTCACCCCAACACTTTAACAATGCATGGCATAGCTCAGTACAGGAGCCAATAGAACCAACTTCTAGACATCTAAAACAAACAGCAACATCTCCAGACAAAGAATGTGATAACAACCTCATGGTAACATCCTCATGAATAATCTCAAAATGATCAACAAAGCTATCAAAGGCCCCCAAGTGCCTCTCGGATATAACATGGTCTTCTCTAGAAAATCGAGGAAGACACTCAAATCAATCAAGAGGATAAGGGTTGAGGCAATATGGCAGCCTAAGAGGTTTAAATAACTTATTTCTGATTTTAATTTGAAAAGCAGTGGGCTGATCATGAGGATTAACGAGTTGATGGCAAGGCTCAGTAGGAATAATAGAGGGTAATGATATTTGAGAGGACTATGAATTATTTTCAACCTCCTCGGGGCTACAAGGGTGATCAATTTCAAGAGAATATGCAATACAGATCTCACTTTTATGAATAGGCAGAGGTGAATACACGAGATCAGTCTCTACAACACAAGAAGAGGTCATGTTTTCTTCTTCCAAGGATGGATAAATAAAGGAAGGCCTATTATCATCTGAATAGACAAAGCAGAGGATAATGCTCTTTATATCTGAAGGGAAAGAGAGAAATGAGCTGATAAACAAGAACAAGATTTCATGAATAAAGCTCATAAACTGATACCTAGTCTTCCCCTTCGATATGGTCATCTTTCTGTCAACAGGATCCTCCCCAGTAGAGTCTTTGATTGTGGAGACGATAGGTGAAAGTTGCAATCTTCAATGGTTCTTATGTCTGGTGCACCTTCAGAATTAGAAGCTCATTGTCATTCTATCCTAGGGAAAAGTATTCAATTCTTTCCCCCACAATGATGCCAGAAATGTTAGCACTAGAAGCCACCTCCAGATTGCATTGGAGGTAAGTCGAGTACCCATCCATTTTTATCTTACAATGAATAAATTTAAAGGGGTTCAAATGGGTGTAGACTCAAGATAATATAGTTCTAACTCAGAAAAATGGACCAGCATGCACAAGCAGGTGAGGTCTTGATTAACTTCAGTCAGTAAGTTGTAGTAAGGGTGACTAGGAGGAAGAACTATAGAGAAGAATGTAGAGGTCTGCTATGGACATCCAATCTTCCAGTAGCCTAAGGAGGAACAAATCAGAAAACAATATCCTCTTGGATTCAAAGTTAAAGGAAGTTGAAATAAATCATAACAGTACTATAATCAAACATTTATCATAATACAGTTAAAAAAATCCATGTGAATCAGTCAATCATGAACTCTCTCAGTATCAGAGGAAAATAAGATGGAAGAAGAAATCTAACTTAGATTAATCAAGAAGTCTCAAATCAAGTTACATAACCAAAGAACCAAAGTTCTTCATCAAAATATTACAATAAGGGAGCCTAGTTTAACCATCGACAATAAAAAAATACTAAAACTACATATATATACTCAGAAATACTGCAACCAAAGCTTTGATTCATCGAGCTCCCTATCAGACTGAGCGTGCACACATTCTTCTTTTAGACGCAAACTTCTGTCAGACACAATTGTGTTTCAGTAGGAACATGCAGAAGAACCGACTTGCTGACAATCTGACCTGGTTTTCCATTTATGTGGTGCGACGATGTTTCAACCACCTCTCTCACTTCCATTAACTACTTTCATCAAGATCAATACGAGGCTTGAACGCTTAGGGAGAAGTCATGCGCTACTAGTGGTTCTTCGAGTCAACCCGGTGCCTTGAAAGCATGATAATCTCACTCTGTAACTAACATGGGCATCTTCATCCTTTGGCGCAACTCATATGAGCCCCACATATTTTGCTACATGCGACCTTGGTCCATGGCCTAGCGCTTATCTCCATAGGCACTTCGAGATTTCTCCTTTCGGGGGTTTTCACATCGCATGACTACAATTTCCCGATACCCGATTCGCGAAATTGCCTTGCTCAGATCAAAGATACACCACTTCTTCAAGACTTTGGAATTCGCAAGGTCAAGCTCCACCCCTTGTTAATTCCCCAAACCGTGATTTCACGAATCCTCTTATCTACTGCCAAATGCCCCGCTTAAGATCTATGACTCATGCTCACTTCGGGTCTAGGGACTTCTGACTTTTTCTCTGGCACTATACTTCACGCAATTTTGAAATTCTAAATTTTTGTGAGCCATTGACCTAAACTGCCCACAGGGTATCTCCACCGTCGCAAAACTTAGCCCTCGTGTTTGTATTTTAAGCTCAAAATGAGTTGCTCTACATGTTGCGCTTAGACGCTTCCTATGAAGAGCACAAACTTGGATGACCTGCTTCCCTTGACAACTATATGTGATAACAATCCTAATTCTGATCTTCTTCACTACTGGTTTGATAAAGAACACGGCACTCAGGATATTGTTGACATCATCACTTGACAACATGGCGTTAGCTTGCAGCGGATAGAGGACCGACAACGTTATGTTCTTACGCTCTAATGGTTGCATCTTGTTTTCCTCCTTAGAGTCTGATTGTGTTGCGGCTTCTTGTTTCTTTAGCGTTGAGCGTGAGCTCAGTCCTACCCCTGCTTATTTCCCTTTCCTATTCAGTAGTGCATTAGGCAGAATATAGCGCATTCTCGACTTGCATGGGTTGCGTTTAACTCCAAGCTATCACATTACTTATTTGTTGAAGGCCTCCTCATCCAGGTAAAAGGACAACATCTTTGAATGGAAGTATTCCTTGCTAACATGCCACGACCATACAAACGTATGATGTCGATTCATGCTAAAGGAAATATTTCTCGTATTTCAGTCGACAAGTTCCTGTAGAATACACAGCCTCTGTGTTGCATCTATCAGGCCATTGTACCACTTAGCAAATGTTGCGGTGTTGAAAGTTTCATTCTCTAAATCCGGCATGGTTTGTCAGGGCTCTAACATCTTCGCCATGTGTCCCTTTTCTGGTAGCGTCGGCTATCTTCTGATACGTGGATTCCATTTTTACATTGCAAATGCCATCAACAAGTATCCATAGGTGAAGGTTCCTCCCTTATCCTATGCTTCCTCGCACGCTACGGGTAGTTCCTCCAGCAGGTAACTACACCAATTGAACACAGCGTCGTTGGCGCAAAAGTTTGCTACTGATAATTCATATAGCGTGCATTCACCCTTGTAGTATGATCTCATAACCTTGTTGGCTATGATGTAACAGTCAATCCTGACTGTCTCTAGTAATATGGGTACAATTATTTTTGTGCGTCCCCCCCTCTTTGTGTTGAATTTCTCATATAAGTTGAGCTATCTTTTCTTTTTTCCATGATTATCAGGACCTTGGAGTCCTTTCTACACATCCTCTCCTTCGAAGGATAGTCTAGTAAGTTAATGGGTATCTTGGGTGTGGATTGGATACCGCTTATCCAACCAGATACTTCGGTCATGCACTCTCCTGATCAGAAATTTAGTGCACCGCACAACCTCACCAGTGGTGTCGAATACTAGTAGGTCTTTGAGGTTCATAATGGTCGAGTTGAATAAGTTGGCGAATTGCATGCCTCCCAACTCATCTAGATCCATCTCCCAAAAGATGTTTATGTGCATCTGGGGGAACAAAACTGAATCTGTTAGGTCGAGATCGAGGAGCTTGATGCTGTCCACCTTCCCTTTGAGATCGCCCACGACCTCGACTCAGGGGTCGTAAGGCTCATCTGGTATTTCCTCCTTAGACATGGTACTTTGGCTTCCTGTGGCTCTCAGCATTGTGGATTCTTAGTTATCATGAATTCTGCGGTGAGCTAAGGACTATGGTCATGACTACGGGTTTCACAATTGCACAGGCTTTCTCGCTCTTAAGAATTCAGAAATTACTAAGATCTTTTGAAAATGATGCATTCTATGGAAAATTCTTAGAAGCTTATACTTGGCTTAGTGGGCAATTTTAACAATAACTGCGGTTCATCTGGACCGTATGGACGCAACTGGATATGAGTTTTCTGACGGGATGGTTTAACGGGATAAATCCTATCGGGCAATCCAAATATTTACTTGCATGAGTGGAATAGGGACGTGGTAGGTTTCATACCTTTCCATTTGACGGGTGGGAGTCCCGGCACAAATTTCGATGGAATATTTTCTTACCACAGCTTTATGGCTTAACTAAACTCAGAAAGGATACCTTAACGACAGTAAAGGTTGTGACTAGACTGGGTTCATGTGGCCCATTGACTTAGATTGTATTCAAATTCTATCTCCCTCTGACCACAAAGGGGCTCTTCGTCACATTAATGACTGTCACTAATGATTTATTTTACGCTTCGGATCCTGCATTGTTGAGTCATTAGTTCTATATCAAACAACACTTACACAAAAAATGAACTATGTGTCACGGCATAACACTACGCACATTGACTTTATTAACTGAATTTATAAAAAAATTAGAAAACTTAAATCTAACTATTATACATGCTCCTTCGGAATAGAGCAACAGTCCCTTTTTCTTAGTTTTGAGACATATAGGGTTTCAGGTGAGCGCCATTCACTCATCCTGGCCACAGCATACCATCCATTTGTGTGAGTCTTACTGCTCTTGAGGGTCATATCTCTGTAATTATAAATGGTCACAACCAATGCATGTGCAACTTGCAGGATTCTTCTGGAACCAACTATCATAGAGTAGAACCTTATCTCCTTGCGTAAATACCTTGGTTTTAATGTGCCTGTCATGTCAATATTTTTGTCTTTATTTTTTAGTTGATTGATGGAAGTCTGCTAGAAATCTTGTCTCCTCAAGTTCTTGTAGCTCCATAAGTCTTTGCGCAGCTGATTCCTCATCTGACATGTGTGTGATCGGTGCAATGTGAAAACTTGGAGTGATGAACCTTACAGGCACCACTGCCTTTTTCCTTTAAACTAGCTGGAACAGTGTGTACCTATGGAGTTTAATTGTGGTTGTCCTATAATCCCACAATACTATCGAAACTCTTTCATCCCAATCCTCCCGATTTTCACAACAAAACTTTGTCAACCCTCTCTCCAGGATCTTGTTGAATGCTTCTACTGTTCCATTGGTCTGCGGGTGATAGGGGTTGCTTTTGTGATGTTGGATCAGTAACTCTGTTGTAATTTTTTCTATCGTGCTAATAATGAAATGAGCTCCCTGATCACTGGTTAGGATCCTGGGACATCCAAATTGAGTGATAATGTTCTCAAAAATGAACCTGGCAGCAATATCTATCGAACAATCCTGAACAGTTGTTGCTTCAACCCAACGTGTAAGGTAGTCAATTGTGGTGATGACGTACCTATCCTTTGAATGCTTGGTTGTGGGGTTGATTGGTCCAATGAAGTCAACTACCCACTTCTCAAATTCCTATAGAGATATAACTGGTTGCAGTGGCAATTCATCTCGTCGTTATTGCTTACCCACTCTTTGACAAACATCACTTGATCTAGCATATACATTTGCATCCTTGAAGAGTGTTTTCCACCAAAGTCCAGCTTGTAGAAATTTATTTGCAGTGGCCTTTCCTCCTACATGACCTATTGCAACTCAAATATGGCATTCTCAGAGTATATCTTGTCTTTCATGATCTAGGACACATCTTCTGAGGATATTATCTAGTCTCAGTTTATACAATTGTCCTGTGATCAACTTGTAATATTCTTCTCTAACAACCATGTGTCATTTCTGGGTTGCATAATATGTTTCTGGGTAGGCCCCTATACTTAAGAATACTTCTATGTCCTTTAGGTACTCTGGTATGGCCTCAACCCAGAACAAGTCTGCATCTGGGAGATGATCGTCGACCACTATGCCACTTTCCCATGACTCTAATCTGGACAGGTGATCATGTCCGACGTTGCATCTTCTTGGCTTAACATTAACTTCAAAAGAAAATTCTTGAAATAATAGAAACCATCTACAAATTCTCCCTTCCAACACAATTTTTTTAACTAAATATTTCAATGTAGAGTGATCAGTAAATAATTTGAAATGAGAGCCTAACAAATAATGTCTAAATTTATGCAAAGCATAAATCATGGTTAAGCCCTCCCTTTCTGGCATTGTGTAGTTGTGCTCTGCTTGCGACAGCTTCCAAATCACAAAATAGATAGGACGATCCATAGATACATCTCTAGGTTGTGCTAACATAGATCCTAAGGCAATTCCTGAAGCATCTACATGGATGTGAAAATCATTTTCCCAGTTTGGGAATATCATAATTGGTGTTGTGTTGAGATTCTCCTTGAGCATCTCAAATGCTTTATCACATTCAGGAGTCCATTGGAACCTTTCAACCTTTTTTAGTAGGTTTTCCAGAGGTGCAGTAATGTTTGTGTATCTTTGGATGAACCTGCGATAGTACCATGTGTGTCCCAGCGTGGAGTGCAACTGCTTAGAACTCATGGGTGGTGGCATATTCACAATGACCACAACTTTGGTTGGGTCTACGAGTACTCCTTCTTGGAATACTATGTGGCCTAACAAATTCCCATGTTGTACACAGAAGATACACTTCCTGAGATTTAATGAAATATGTAGTTCTCTGCATCTGTCAAACATTAGTCGTAATAGTGTTATGTGTTCCTTGAGCAAACTATATATCATCCAATTATCCATATAGACTTCTATAAATTTGTGAATGAAATCTCTAAAGGTTGTTATTACAATCCTAGAAAATACTGCAGGAGCATTCTTTAGGCCAAATGGCATCACATTATATGTGAAATATCCCCATTCCATTATAAATATCATCTTTTTGTTGTCTTCTTCGACGATCCTCACTCGGTGCTACCCTGAAAATCCATGTGTGGATGAGTATTCTTCCTTCCCCACACCATGTTATAGCACCTAATCAGTAAAAGGCGTTGGGAAAGGGTCATGCACACAAGCAGAGTTAAGGCTTCTATAGTCCACACAGACCCTAATATCCTCTGTGCCTTTCTTGCTTTGAATAACAATTGGTCTGACCCATTCTTCTTCTTCCACTATGAATATGATTCATGCCTCCAACATTTTGTCTATCTCCTTCTTAACCTTCTCTTTTACTCTAGGGTTAAGACGGTATGGCCTATGTCTCACTGGATTATATCCTGGTTGTAGTTCGATTTTCATTTCTCCCATAACTCCTGTGATTCCCTTTAACTCTGAGAAAGTCTTTGGGAACAAATCCTCATATTCCCGCAGTAGACTCTGTATCTCTTGACTGGTTTTCTCATCCCAGTAGTCTCCTACCATAGCTATCTTAGGTTTCTCTGTGATCCCTATATTAATTTTGCGTAATTTTAATGGGTGATTGTAGGAACTATCGGTCTAACTGGGTATGGTGTTCTGGATTTCTCTGTTCCCTTATGTCTCTTTGATGGCTAGGTTCCTTAATTCCTCAAGGTTTTCTAGGATTTATGAATCTCTGCTAAACTGATAGCATTCTATAGGATTCTTTCTTGAGGGCAGGTGAAGGTTAGTCTGAATTTCCCGACTATACTTTGGACATACCACATGGTTTGATTTCTGATTACTATTATCTGTAAAAAGAAGTTCTTTAATCTTTTGCAGGACTACTTTAATCTTAGGGTACTTACTTGTAAATGAGAAGTCCTTGAAAAAATGAACTACCAGCATCTTCCAATCATTGTTTTGTCTTTTGGTTTCCTCGTGTATGAACCAAGATTAAAAGATTGGTCCTAGAGAGTGGGGAAATACCTGAACCCAGAAATGAGAGGGTATTTCCACAGCTTGCCATTGTGTCACACATTGTTCAGTATCTTCTTTAGGATCATTTTATTCGTTGAACAGTTGCGCAACTTTGAAATTCGTCTGCATCTTTGGTTCCAGCTGCTCCTTGTTCTGAAACCTATATGTGATGGCTTTCTTCACATCATCCCAATATATGATTAAGACTTTATGATTGGCCCACCATCTAGCAGGGGTTTCCTGAAAAGCTACATCTAGTACTAAGATTCTTGGATATTCTACTAACTTCTCTTCCATGTTGAGAAAGAAACTGTCGAGTTCTGAGGTGCCATCATATACTGGGTGTTCTCTAACTTCGGTCCCTACCCATCTGGTTACTTTGACAGTTGCGCATCTTCTTGAGAATATTTTGTATGAACCTTGTTGCCAACTATCAAAAGCCAATTCTGAGTTTTCATCTGTTGACTGTATGCTTCTCCAACTTACTGATCCATCAGTAGTATGATTTATATAATCATCTCTTGTTCCTATTATTACGATGTACAATTGGTCCAAGTCTTCTCCCTCCATATTATTGTTTGTTGGCTTTGTATATATGGGACCTACATATGGATCCAGAGGTTGAACTACCTTGATTCCATCAGCCTCAAAGGTGATGGTGTTTTTTTTCAAGTCAATTATTGCATAGTTTTCGTAGGCCCAATCAAATCCAAGCAGTGCAGGGTAAGGGTCCTCATCTCCCATGATTTCAATGACTTCAAAGTCATCCACTATTTTTACTCTTGCACCATCTATTTCCATATTCTCCAGTCTTACTATGGGGAAGATATAGTATTGGTTTTCCATTCTTAACTGAATTAGGGAATATGTAAGCCTAGGTTTTCCTAAGGCTTCCCGGGTCTTCTTAGGCAGAATGTTCACATCAGATCCCAGATCCAACATGAAATCCTTAATCTCGAATTCATCTAACTGGGTTGCTAGTCTAAATTCTTTTATGGTTCATAATTTTCTTCTATGTACCCTCTGAGTACTCTTCTCAGGAAGATTGGCCCTTATTCCTACTTCTATGGGTTCTTCATTCCCTAAGATTAGGTATAGCACATTGCACAACTTTTTTGTTAGTTGATCATTCCCAAGAATGTCAGAGAATAATTGAAACCAACGGTCAACTACATTTTGAGGTTTCTCAGGTTGTCTTGGTTATATGACTACAGGGTTTCTGGGTGCAGGGGGCTAAAGCAGGGACTTGCAGCATCTTAGGATAAATAGCAGGTTGTGGGGTTTTTACTTGCATCTCAGGGCTAGGCATATTTTGAAACACTTCTATGGCATCTTTAAAGAATTTTTTCTCTTTTAGAGGGTCGTACATGTCTTCTTTAAGTGTTGCTTTCTGGATCTGGGGTAGAGTTTCAGCATTAGCTCCTGTCTTTTCTCCTCCTCAAGTAACAATATTAAGGTTGGGAAATTTCCCCTTAATAACTCTCTTAAGATCTGAATTGATGAGTTTAGTTCCTTGTTGTTGTACCCTATCTTCCCATTTTGCAATTAATTTTGGGCAGTCTTCAATTGCGCGCCCGTTGGTTCTACAGTGAGAACACCATGGCCACCTTGGATGAGGATGGTCTCTAGACATGTGACCTTTCTCATCACAGTTATAACATCTATTTGGCCCTCTTCCCCCAGTTCTTCCTCCTCTGAAATCTCCTCTGGCTCCACCTCCTCGACCTCTTCCTGGTCCCTCAATGTTTTCATTCACCCTGGATGTTGTTCGATCTAACCTGTCTGCAACTACATCCAACGCTCTACATTGATTGGTCATATGTGTGGTAGATGCACAAAACTCACAATGTGTCATATTTTGTACTATTGAATATTTCTGCATAATGGGGCACTATCTTGGCCCATGCCCATGGATTCGACATATTTCATAATACTCAGTTGTTGGTG
The DNA here is from genome assembly GCA_009831015.1 of Picea engelmannii. NCBI lineage: Eukaryota > Viridiplantae > Streptophyta > Pinopsida > Pinales > Pinaceae > Picea > Picea engelmannii. The sequence continues at coordinate 104,408 of ML811131.1, read as the reverse complement.
TTGCTTGGCTTCCTAGAAAAGCATGATAAAAGGTGGGGTTATGGAATGGTAAGTTCACAGCCACTTTCACAACTCCTCCCATGGGTCCAAGTGGGGGTCCCATTCCCCTCATTTGTGGACATTCATTCACTAGATGTCCTTCTGTATAACATCTAGTGCACCAGACCTATGGTCGTCCTAGTCTAGGTATCGTCATCTCTTGAATATTTTCTACAAGTGTCGATATTTTCCATTGTAGTTGCACCAAGTTCGCATCTGCTCGGGATCTGTTCACTCTTAGGTTCCCAGGGTATCTCTTCATGGATTCAATCTTCATCGATTTTTCCAAGGTGCCTGTTAAGGTGTCTATCCATTTTTGCGATAGTGGAATCCGAATCAAAGGGAGAAATCCCTGAATGTACCATTCCCTTTGATGTTCCTCATGGATTGGATGTTCTAACCTCCCTATAGCATCTTTAAAAATTTTCTTGTATTCCCAATATGATTCACTCTCCCGTTGTTAGATCTCGCATGGCTCAGACAAAGCCTGTTGTTCTGACTGAGGTAGTTTGAATTTTGTTATGAACCTTGACCTTACCTGGCCAAGTGTGAACGCTTGACCTTGAATTCCTAACACTCTTGACTCAATGATATTCATGTACCACTTGAGAGAATGACCTCTCAAGGTATTCTTTAACTCGACCAACTTATTTGCATGCAGAGTCCCTCTGGATCTCCAATTTTCTTCACACAAGAACTAGTGTTTCTCAACATCTTTGTCTCCCTTACCCCAAAATTCTGGGTATCGGGCAATCGAACCTCCCACATGGCCAATCATTGTTCATCTTGTTGTTCTTATTAAAATAAAACCTAACGGTCATGCTTGTGATCAACCAGGAGATCCCAATATCCTCCCTCTACTCACGCTTCATGGTTGTGATTGACTAACTATTTGTACTAGAATAGAACTAGCATGAGAAGGTAGTATTGAACTTACCACTTGTATAGAGGACACTTGGGGTATGGGCGATTTGGGTCTGGAACCACTAGCTTCGAGGTGATTTTCTTTGATCTTGGAGGTCTCATTTTATTCCACAAGAACGATCTCTTGAGTTGGATTCCCTATCTCTCTTGTTATCGGGGCTGAATCTTCTCTTTCATCTTCAAGATTTGTGTCGGCTTCCTCCACTCTTATGTTTACACCTTCTCCTTCTTGTCCAACCTCCTGGGGAATTCTTTCTCTCTTCGCTTCTCTCTCACTCAATCTTTGATTGGACATAGATTCCTATCTTCTCATCTTCCGCAACTCTTCCTTTTGTCTTTCCTCTACTTCTCCTGACTCGACTTCTTTCCTCCACTTTTCGGATTGTCTTTTTGCTTTCTTGATCTTGTCGTGCCACCACTTCTCAACTATGGCAGCTCTCTTTAGGGATTTCTTGTCTTTTGAGTCCATTTCTTGTTGGTTCATCCCCATTTTTCAAAGAACCATTCCCCTCTCTCAGGCCATGACTCCACCTTAGCCTTGCCCTACCCCAAGGGAGGGTGTTTACACTGCCATCTCAGCTAAGGACATAGTCAGCATCCCCTATTCCATCAAGAAAACTTTAATCCATGGAGGGATATCTCTCAGTAGTCTTCCCCTTGCGTCTTTCTTGAAAATCACTTATGTGCAAAAACATGATTGGTGGTTCTCCTCTTCAAACTCGATAATGTATCCTTCTAATGTGGTATTGACCCAGAAATCAATCGCCACATGACTAGACAATCCAGTCGATGAAGTGTTGCAATCTTTTTTGTGACCCAAGTACAGATCCTCTTGACTCTTTCTTAGAACTTTGGAGCTTCTTGGATCCACTTTATCCAATGGAAAAGTTATTCTAGAAACTTAACCCAAAAGATCTCATACTGGTTGCTTGATATTTCTAAGTAAAAGACCGCTTCACGAGTATCTTCCACTGATTTTCCCCTCAGTTTTTCTTCTTTCCATATGAAAGCATCACAATTTTTTCCCACCATTGGTCAATACTAGATCTGTGAATTCACAGAATCATCCTCCCTATAGGTTCCCTTTTAATGCAGGTCCTGACAACGGTCCTTCGCAAGTTTGATCATACCAGGGTCCTTCTCAAGTTACCAACAAAAGGTACCAAGTAGTATAGAGCGTTGGAATTTTCATCTCCTCCGAAGAGAAGAAGTCTCACCCAAAGAACTGTTGAGACAAATAGATAGTGAAGGGTAAGGAAAAGACTTAGGAGGATTCACAGAACCTTTAGGACTCATCCTAATCTTGCGCAAGACATCTACCTATCGAACAAATCTGAATCTTATGTGTGCAAGGATAGAACCTACTTACGTTGCTAATAAGCGATCAGACACATAATCATCATGTGGAACTCATAAACCATAAATAAGTATTGTACTGCATAAGTAAAACACAAAAATACATAGCATATTTTGAAAATTTAGATCCTTCTTTATACTATCTCCGGAATCATTCTTCATTTACAGTCTCAGAAATACATAGTAGTGCTTGTTACAGACTCCTAGACCTAGACTCATATCACATATCTCTGACTCTCATACTGGTGTGTCGATTACATTACAGGCTTATGAATTGACTTGAATCAACTGACAATAACCTAACAGAGAGGGAAATATTGGGTTGAACTTGATCACAATTCAGCAAGACCCATAGCTAATCAATCTGACCGACCCAACCAAACAACCAATGAAAAACCCCAACAAAAAATCCAACCCTTTTACAATTATGTTCAACCCTATATATAAATTAGGTTGTGTCTTTTGTCTCAAATTTCACGCTTTTTTTTTCTGTTGTAACCGCTTTTTCTTTCGCAACTGATTTTTGTTGCTCTTTCTTTCTTTGTTTTCCAACCTCTTCTGAAGCTTGCACAACTCGTACTCGGTCAAAACTTTATCGATTCCTTAGCCCAAAAACAAAGCGCCCAACAGTTGGTTTCAGGATATCTAGAGGGTATCCTGATATACCAGAGGTACGTGGAAGCATAAGTCCGTATACAGGTGTTTTATGATGCGCTACCACTCGAAGGGGTACCAACATGGGTTACAAGGGTGTTAGACAATGTGAGCTTAAGTAACTCTTATATTTCTTGTTAGCAATATTTCTTGTCTCGGGATTACGTGTACTCAGGTCTGCAGTTTGCACTGGAAGCACCCAAGCATAACACGAGAGAATCCCATTTTTAGCAGCAAGTCAAGCGAGCGAGCGAAGTTTTGCCATCGGCGGTCGAGATCCATCCATAGAAGCGGATCGACGGCCATCAGATTTTCGGGACCGACCAGTTGCCCAGGGTTTAGCAAGGGGAAGCGCCATGGGTCAAAACGAATCTGGACCATCCGATCTCATTGGGACAGGTGGCAATCCTGTCGGCATATCGCAGATTGGGGTTTCTAGGAGCAGGCACCCCTCGTTTCATGCATTTTGAAACCTCGAACCCCAAATTTTCGATAGCACCCAGGATCAAGCCCATGGTTCTGGCGCCTGGTCGTAAGAGAACAGGACTGGAGGAGGGGCGTTTATGTTTGTCATTTGGCCACTCAAGCCCCAAAGCATCAAGATAAATCTCAGAAGGAAGGAATTGTGATTCTCCAGATGTCGATTCGACGTGAGCTAAATCCCAGTACCTGTTGGAGATTAATGAAGAAAAGAGAGGGTGGTTCAAACCTCACCTCTCTCATTCATTGCAGAGTATGGAGGTCCTGGCCGAAAGTCTGCCCAAGAGGGTCCCCTGTACCATTTCTCCTCAGGGAAGCCACGCCAAGTCTTCAATTCGCCGAAAGAACCTGCACACACCAAGTCAACATTCAAAGGGTTCATCTACCTCTGGCGCAGGCCATGCCGAATTAAGGTAGCGTATGACATAGCAATGCAGGCCAGATTTGATTGAGGCGACGCCATCCATTGAAAGTTCTGAGATGCCTCTATTGGGCGAAAGGAAGGGAAGAGTATATGTAGTCATTTTTCCCATTTTGTAATGATCGATGGTTGAGCAGAGCTCCCTACTGTAATGTTTTAACAGTTATTCTAGCTTTCAGCTTATGCATCTGTATATGATATTTCTTGTTTTATGACAGAGAGTTCTTCTTACTCCGTCTAATTTTCATCTCATGCTAAGAGGGTTCATGAATGACTGACTCGTGTGAATTATTGCAGTTCTGTTATGATAAAGGATTTATTATTACATAATTGTGTCCTCTGGCTTTGCGTTTGAATGTAAGTCGATATTGTGTTTAAATGCCTTCTTCTATAGTCTGTTAGAAACCTGTTGTTTATAACAGACCTCCGCTTTTCTCTTGTATAAGTCTTCCGCCTGTTCACCCTTTACTACAGCTCACTGTTTGAAATTTACGCAAGACCTCACTTGCTCATGCATACCTGGCCTGGTTTCAGAGTTGGAACACTATCATTTTGAGCTTACCTCAATTCGATCACCCATCCATAAACAATCGTGACATAAAACTGATGGGCGTCGGGCTCTGCTCCTACTAGCAATCCAGGAGTGACTTCTGACGCTAACATTTCTAGCGTTGTTGTCGGGGACGAAGTTGAATATTTTCCTCGGGATTGACGACAACAATTAACTGATTCTGAAGGTGCATCAAATATCAGAATTATCAAGATTGTTGTTGTGCACCTAGCGACTCCATTATGACAACTCCATTGGGGAGAACCTGCTCTATTAATTGTGGCTTTCAGAGGCAGACACACGTGGTCTCATCCACAGCTGCCTCTAGCTACACCTAAAGTCGATCCAGAGGTGGTTCTTAGAAAAGGAAAGGCCCCTGAAGAAGAAGCTTCCACCGCCGAAATAGGTAATCCACGATCTCCTTCTGTAAGAACTTCGTTTTCTCCCCCTCAGTTTCTTAATAGACCTCCTTCAGAAGTTTCCCATTTCCTGAATGTTGGGAGTGTTCCTGTTGAATTTTCCCCTCCTGGTCTGGGATTGGAGGGAGAAATCCTTGTCACTCCCCTCTCCCCTGAAGTTGTACATTGGCATAGACCCAGGACCACAGAAGATTTCCCCACTCCTGCACAAGGAGGAGCATCTGCTGACTTGAGCTCATTAGATTTCTCCTTAAATCCTCTCTTGTTTCCCACTCCCATTAAGAACTCATCCCTGGTATCCACGTTTCGAGTTCCTTCTCCTCCAAGTTCCCCTTTACATAATATCCATATGGCCAGAGCAAATCCTCCTATGACCGCGATGGAGGCCATCATAGCCACTAGGTATGCTCCTCTTGTCTTACCACAGCTTCTCAATGCCCTCCCACCAAATGGATACCTAAAGCAGCTGCCCAAGTTTACAAGCAAGGGGGACATAGTTTTTGAAGAACACCTCGCAGCCTTTTATACTTTCGCAGATGATAATGTTATCATGCACGCAGACGTATGGATGAGGATTTTTTTCCATAGTCTCCAAGGAGAGGCTAGAAAATGGTTCAAGGCCCTGCCTCCTGGATCTATTGATGGGATCGAAGCTTTAGATAGTACCTTTTTGAGTCAGTGGGGAGATAAAAAATATTTCATGTATTACATGACAGAGTTTGGGTCGTTGAAGAGAAAGGAAGGAGATTCTGTCTCTGAATTCTCCAAGAGATTTAATAAAATGTACAACAGAATCCCTGCTGAGATCAAACCCTCCGAAGCCTCTGCAAAGATCACTTACTCCAGCGCTTTTGATCTTGATTTCTGCCTACTGCTAAGGGAGAGAAGAGCTGCTATGCTGGCCCACATGCAGGATGCGGCCATGGAGGTAGAATCTAACATATTGGCTGTCAACCGAATCAGGAACGTAGGTGATAGAAATACATCCAAGAACAGGGCTGAAGCTTCCTCATCCAGTTCCTCTCCCCTGCCCCATTAGACAGATGAGACATCTAGAACACTAAAATCGCTTGCTGCCAAGATGGAAAGGTGGGAATTAGAGGGGAAGCCCATGTATAGAAATCCCCAGAACACTGATAATAGAGGTTTCAGACGACCTACTAACAATATGCCTCAGGTTTTCCCAAGGGAACAAAGGGGAAAAGACAGAGAAGATCAAAGGGTTCAAACCCCCCTCCAAAACAACCTAGTTGATCATGAGGAAAGAGAGGAGATAGACAAGTTTGGCCCTGAAACTCACTGTATTGAAGAAGCTCCCCCTTTTCCCGATTTGATGCAGTACGCATATGAAGAATCCCTGATGAGCACTCAAATTCATGATTTGGGGAAAGAACAAAGGGTCGGTCACACTTCTAACAGATATAATCTTAGGTCGAGGAGGAAAGAAAGAGACTTCGATAGCCCAGACCAGCCCCTCATAGCAGAAAGACCTACTAGATCTGCAGTGGCCGCTACTAAAGATAAAAGAGCTCAGAGCACTTTGCCAGCAGTCAAAGAACCCATCACTGAGGTAAGGGAAGCTCCTAAGCCCATTCCATCCTTTAATTTTGAACATGAAATTCAAAAGATCAGGATCCCCATTCCCCTCTCAGAGCTAGTTAAAAACGAAGATTTTAAAAGATCCATCTCCAAGATGCTACAATACGAGTCCCCCCAGCCCCCCTCTGACTCAGTAAACCTTCAAGATGAGAAGCCAGCCATCATCTTAGGCCCCATGGTAGAAGACAGAGATGACTCATCCCCCCCCTTCTACACATCCCTGAACATACATGATAAAGTGCTACATAACTGCCTCATGGATTCAGGGGCTTCCCATAACCTTATGCCAAAAATAGTCATGGAAGAATTGGGACTGGAGGTGACGAGAACTTATCATGATTTATATTCTTTTGATTCAAGGAGAGTGCAGTGTCTAGGAGTCATCAAAGACCTGGTGGTTTCCATGTTTCAGCTGCCCAAGAAAAGTGTGGTCATGGATATTGTGGTAGCCGACGTTCCCCCCAAATTTCGTATGCTATTGTCTAGATCGTGGATTAAAAATCTTGGAGGGACACTACAGATGGATCTCACATATGCCACCATTCCGATCTTCAGAGGGGAACAAAGGATGTTATACAGAGAAGCCCAGTAGCCTATATTGTCAGTGATGAAGCAGACCCCACCAATCACCCCATCTTTGCACTTGACACCGACTTGGGGTCTAGTTTGTTGCAGCTTATCGATGCCCCTGAAAGATCTTTACTAATCAGAAAACATCCCAGCCCTGATCATCCGATTTCCCCTCAAAGCCCCTCCGTGTGGAAGTTGTTTTTTGACAGAGCTTCTTCTAGCGAAGGCGTTGGCGCTGGAGTGGTTTTCATATCACCTTGTCAAGAAGCTGTGTTCCTGTCATACAAGTTGGAATTCGAAGCCACCAACAACGTGGCAGAGTATGAATCTCTTTTTTTGGGTATGAGGGCCGCAAAGGAAATGGGAATTAAAGAGATAGCAATATTCAGAGATGTTGAGTTGATTATTCAGCAGGTAAGGAATGCTTATCGTGCCAATAACCCCCGGCTCAGAAATTATCGGAATGAAGTATGGGACCTTATTGATAATTTCTTCTTGGCTTTTAACATTTCTTTCATTCCGAGGGGAGAAAATACTTTGGCCGATTCCTTAGCTATCTCAGCTAGTTTGCTCAAAATTCCTCTGCCTCCTATGGTAAAAAATGATGTTGATATAAGATATAGGCCCTCGGTGCCGGACAATGTCAAGCATTGGAAGGTGTTCGAGGATGATTCAGAACTCGAAAGGTTTCTCAAATCAGTTGATGAATTTTCTGCAATACACACTGATCAAGATCCTGATCCAGAAGGTGACCCTCACCCTGAGGTGTTTTTAAACAAAATTGCTAATCATCAGATTATCCAGCTGCCTAGCAATCACATCCTGAGAGGACTAGTCCCTTTAGAGAGACTGTTCGATGGGAATGATGTGGCAGTAAAGGGTAAGGTCTTGGATGAAGATGTTGATACAGCCGAATACAACATTGGCATGCAGGAAGAGCCCAAGTTTGTCAGATTATCAAGCAGCCTGACCAGTGAAGAGAGGGTCGAGTACACGGAGTTACTGAGAGAGTTTGTTGAAGTGTTCGTTTGGACCTACAAAGACCTCAAGACATATGACACATCTGACATTGAACACAAAATCTCGTTGAAGGAAGAAGCTAAGCCATTCGGGCAGAAGCTGAGACAGATAAATCCCATGTTGTTGTCGGTCATGGAGAAGGAAGTAAAGAAGCTATTAGATGCATAGATCATCGTCCCCTTGATATATTCTGAATAGGTGGCCAATTTGGTTCCGGTAAGGAAGAAAAGCGGAGAAATCAGGCTTTGTGTTGATTTCAGGAATCTGAATAGAAGCTCGAAGAAGGACAATTACCCCCTACCTAAGATGGAACACATACTGCAAAGGGTAACTGGTGCATACAGGATATCTATGATCGACGGGTTTTCGGGGTATAATCAAATATTAGTCATGCCTGAGGACAGAGAAAAAATAGCTTTCACCACCCCTTGGGGTACGTTCATGTATGCCAAAATGCCATTTGGGTTGATGAATGCAGGAGCAACATTTCAACGAGCCATGGATATAGCCTTAATCGGAGAAAAAGATCAGTTTGTAGTGATCTACCTAGATGACATCACGGTCTTCTCCAAGTCTGATAAAGAGCACCGCTGTCACTTAAGGAAAGTTTTCTCAAAGTGCCGGAGATTTGGTCTTTCCCTAAATCCCAAGAAGTCCCTGTTCGCAATGATGGAGGACAAGCTGCTAAGCCATATAGTATTGGCGGAAGGAGTAAGAATTGACCCCAGTAGAGTGGAGGCGATTCAAACCCTGTCACTTCCCAGGTCTAAAAAAGAGGTCCAGGCATTTCTAGGAAAGATTAACTTCCTGAGGAGATTCATCTCAAATTTTGGTGAACTGGTAAAACACATCACAGCAATGCTCAGAAAGGATAACGAAGTGAGATGGACCGTTGAGCCTCGGGCATCTTTTGACTGAATAAAAAAGGCATTGAATGAGGCGCCTGTGCTAATCAGTCCTGATTGATCCAAGGATTTCCTGATTTTTTCTTTTTCTTCCTATGATACAGTGGCGGTGGTCTTACTGCAGAAAAATGAGGAAGGGCGTGAGCAGCCCATCGCCTTCTTCAGCAGGGCGTTAAGAGATGCAGAGAGAAGGTATGAAATCATGGAGAAACAGGCCTACACCTTAGTGAAAGCTCTTAAAGATTTCAGAGTCTATGTCTTGCATTCAAAATTAATAGCATACGTTCCTTCAGCTTCTGTGAAGGACATCCTTGTACAGCCTGACGAATATGGGAAAAGAGGCAGATGGATCGCTTAAATTCTAGAATTTGACTTAGAGATAAAGCCCACCAAGTTGGTTAAGGGGCAAGGCTTAGCCAAGCTACTGGCTGAATCCAACTGCGAAGCCTTGGGAGTTAGTTTCATCAATACTCGCCCAGGATCTCAACAAGCTGAATTGCCCAGCCAATGCTCTCTAGATGGTTTATCGCTCGCAGGATGTGCCTGGTATCGTGACATTCTGTATTTTCTGCGTGAGTTGAAGCCCCCCGATGGAATGGGAAAAAGAAAAGTAGGGGCTCTAAAGCTCAAGGCGGTTAGGTATTGCCTCATCGACCAAGCCTTGTACTGGAAAGACCCTCTAGGGGTATTTCTAAGATGCCTGGACCCACAGGAGACCCAGAAGGTTGCGTTTGATTTTCATAGCGACCTTTGTGGAGGTCATCATTTCTGGAAGACCACAGCTCATACGATACTCCGTGTTGGGTATTACTGGAACACTTTATTCCCCGATGTTTGCAGGGAGATCAGAGCTTGCATCAAATGCCAAAATTTCTCAGGAAAACAATAGCTCAAATCGATGCCAATAAAACCCATAGTAGCTTCGGCACCTTTTCAGCAGTGGGGGTTGGACTTCATCGGAGAAATTCATCCTCCCTCAAGTGGTCAGCACAGATGGATCCTAACTGCAACAAATTATTTCACCAAGTAGATAGAAGTTGTCCCCACTAGAAGCGCATCACACAAAGTAATTATCATCTTCCTGGAGGACATCATAGCCCGATTTGGATGTCCCGGCAGGATCGTCACCGATAATGCTGCTTCTTTCAAATCTGAACCTCTAATTAAGTTCTGTGAGCAATTCTAGATCTCTCTAATTCACTCCACCCCCTACTATCCCTAGGGAAATGGTTTAGCGGAATCCTCTAACAAAAGCCTGATAAAGATCATCAAAAGATTGTTAGAGGATAACAAAAGAGCCTGGGATTCAAAGTTGAAATTTGCTCTATGGGCCGATTGTGTCACAACAAAGAAGTCTCTGGGAACTTCGTCGTTTCAACTAGTCTATGGAGCAGAGGAGGTTTTCCCTACACATCTCACCTTACCTGTGGCGAAGTTCTTTCAAGACTACAAGGGAGAATCGGATCATATGATCAGAAGAATTCATCAGATAGTGGAAGTGCAGCAGATCAGAGAACAAGTGAGGGACGCAGCTTGTAGTCATCAGCAGAAGATCAAACAGGCTTTTGACAGAAAGGTCAAGAAAAAGGAGTTGGAGATCGGGGATTTGGTATTTAAGTGGGATGCACCCAGACAGGATAAAGGCAAGCACAGCAAGTTCGATGCCCTCTGGATCGGCCCCTTCAAAATCTCTGATATTTTCTCCAACAAAACATACGGGTTGTAGGATCTGGAGGGTGAAGAGGTTTTCAGCAGCCCAGTGAATGGGCATTTTCTGAAAAAATGTTTTATTTGAGCTTTAGACGGCTCCTTTGTTTGTAAATATTGTCCTTTTTACCTTTGTGTATTTTATTTTTACATGTTTTCGGATTAATAGGTGACTCCATAGCCCAATAGCAAGGCACTAAATCTGCGGAAGGAGTTCTTAGAGCATCGCAGGGACGACTCTATCCCCCATGGAGCCTAATGTTAGCGATATTTCTTGTCTCAGGATTAGGTGTACCCAGGTCTGCAGTTTGCACTGGAAGCACCCGAGCATAACACGAGAGAATCCTGTTTTTAGCAGCAAGTCAAGTGAGCGGGTGAAGTTTTGCCATCGACGGCTGAGATCCATCCATAGAAGCGGATCGACGGCCATCGGGTTTTCGGGGCCGACCAGTTGCCCAGGGTTTAGCAAGGGGAAGCGCCATGAGTCAAAACGAATCTGGACTGTCTGATCTCATTGGGACAGGTGGCAAGCCTGTCAGCATATCGCAAATTGGGGTTTCGAGGAGTAGGCACCCCTCGTTTCATGCATTTTGAAACCTCGAACCCCGAATTTTCGATAGCGCCCAGGATCAGGCCCATGGTTCTGGCGCCTGGTCGTAAGAGAACAGGACTGGAGGAGGGGCATTTATGTTTGTCATTTGGCCACTCGAGCCCCGAAGTGTCAAGCTAAATCTTAGAAGGAAGGCATTGTGATGCTCCAAATGCCGATTCGACGTGAGCTAAATCCTAGTACCTGTTGGAGATTAATGAAGAAAAGAGAGGGTGGTTCAAACCTCACCTCACTCATTTATTGCAGAGTATGGAGGTCTCGGCCGAAATTCTGCCCAAGAGGGTCCCCTGTACCATTTCTCCTCAGGGAAGCCACGCCGAGTCTTCAATTCGCCGGAAGAACCTACACACGCCAAGTCAACATTCAAAGGGTTCAGCTACCTCTGGTGCAGGCCATGGCGAATTAAGGTAGCATATGACATAGCAATCCAGGCCAGATTTGGTTGAGGCGACGCCATCCATTGAAAGTTCTGAGACGCCTCTACTGGGTGAAAGGAAGGGAAGAGTATATGTATGCATTTTTGCCAATTTGTAATGATCGATGGTTGAGCAGAGCTCCCTACTGTAATGTTTTAACAGTTATTCTAGCTTTCAGCTTATGCATCTGTATATGAGATTTCTTGTTTTATGACAGACAGTTCTTCTTACTCCGTCTAATTTTCATCTCATGCTAAGAGGGTTCGTGAACGACTGACTCATGCGAATTATTGCAGTTCTGTTATGATAAAGGATTTATTATTACATAACTGTGTCCTCTGGCTTTGCATTTGAATGTAAGTCGATCTTGTGTTTAAATGCCTTCTTCTACATTCTGTTAGAAACCTGTTGTTTATAACAAACCTCCACTTTTCTCTTGTATAAGTCTTCCGCATGTTCACCCTTTACTACAGCTCACTGTCTGAAATTTACGCAAGACCTCACTTGCTCATGCATACCTGGCCTGGTTTCAGAGTTGGAACACTATCGTTTTGAGTTTACCTCCATTCGATCACCCATCTATAAACAATCGTGACATAAAACTTATGGGCGTCGGGCTCTGCTCCTGCTAGCAATCCAGGAGTGACTTCTGACGCTAACATTTCCTATGTGTATGCTTCCCCAACCATGGATTTATGCATTGAGTAACATATCTATGTAGCTTCAAGATGTCGGAAAACGTCTCTACCCTAGAAAAAAAATTAACCCACAAATCCTACAAAGGAAAGTGCTTGGATACCACTTGTTAGGCACCAGATCTATTATAATAACAGAAAATAGGAATATTGTGGTGAATACTAGGATAATAATAATAGATAATATAAATATAGTAGCAGAACAGCAAAATATATGAAACCACATCACCAAAATAATATCTTTATTGATAGGAAACAATGTTCACTTACCTCTTTGAGGGGGAAACCTCCAGCAGAACGTAGCTCTATTACAATAATTCTCATTACAAATCCATCTCATACCTTCTACTCTTATTTATACTAATTATATCTTCTAAAAAACATTCTAGAGGAAGATCTCTCTAGAAGTGGAATCTTCTATTAGGTCTTCTTACATTTACTTGTTCATATTTATTAAATAGGCCTTATTAACTAGTATCGGCCTTTATTACATGGAAATATACTATTATACCTACATGCAAATTTATGGGTTTAGGTCCCTAACAAAGGAATAGTTATATAATAAGACTGAAGATTATGAGAAATTAAAATCACAATTGGATCACACAAGAAAGGAGCTAACTTTTGACATGGACAAATTGGAGAAATTTGAAAGAAGTACTGGAATGTTAGATGAAATACTAAGCAATCAGAGATCACCTATCAATAAGACAGGACTTTGATAAAATAATAGATTGAAGATAGTAGACATATATAAAAAGGACAAGAAAGATGAAGGAAATTATAGAAACTATGCAAATACCTTAAGAAGTAGAATCAACAATCACAAGGGAGTTGAAGAATAGCAGGAACATGACACCTCGAGCTCGAATAGAAGTTCAAAATTCAGAAGGGGTGAGACACCAAGAAGCTCATTTCCTACCACGTATGAGAATATTTTTCTTGGTCATTTTTATACTTGCATAAACTTTGGACACAACACAATTCACTCTAAAATCAATGCAAGAAATAAATATATGAGAAACAAAAATGATTATGGATATCCAAGGGACAATCATGTAAACAGTAGATCTGGAAATGATTATGTATCTATCAATCCATTTGATCCACTAATGGATCAAAGTATTTTATTCTACAAATGTAATAATCTTGGTCAGAAAGCATGAGATTACATAGATATGAAATAATATACTCCTATGCCAACCACAGTACGGAAAAGGAAGGAGAATTGAAAGAAGGAAAATTGCCAATTAGCATTGATTGTTGAATATAAAGAAGATGAATGGTACATAGATAGTGGGTGCACAATGCACATGACTGGGGACCGAAACAAATTCATCATCCTAAAGAAAGGAAAAAGTGGCAGAGTGGCATTTGGAAATGACTCCTCTGTCAAAATACTTGGAAAAGGTGTAGTGAGTCTTGGAAGTGAAAATGTCAAAGCATAAAATGTCTTACTAGTTGAATAATTGAATAATAATATACTTAGTGTCAGTAAAATATATGATCAAGGACACGGTCTTAATTTTGACTCTCGAATATGTGAAATCAAAGAATAATTCTCAGGCTTGTTGGTTACAATAGCAATGAGAATACCAAATAACATATGCATCCTAGACAAAGAGGAAAGAAAGAAAATTAAAGTCACAAAAAAAAGCCCCAAGGAAGGAAAGAATAAGAATACACAAAAGGAAGGAGAAGCACTATTGAGTGCCATGCATTCAGGGGGAGCATCCCCAAAGAGAATAGTCACCCTTTTCCATTGATGTCAAAGGGGGAGATAAAAAAATTAGGAGCATGATGACAAGGGGATAAATATTCATAGGAAGAGTATGAATATTGTCATCAATGCCAAAGGTGGAGATTGTTGGAAAATTGGTTGTCATTGATGCCAACCCTAGAATAACTTTAGATTCCCCTAGAAGTGATGGGTGTATTTCAATAAGTATACAAATTGGTCCCATTATAGCATAGCTTTAAGCATGTCCTTCACAGGAAGATTCTCTGAATAAGTCTACAATAATCCCCAAAGGTGTGGTCATGAAGCCCTGAAGTATGGACGAGAAGTTATAGGTTGGCCCCAAAATTAATTAAACGAGAAAACGTTTTTGCAAAAAAAAGTTACAAATCGGACCTAAAGTCAAATAAAAAAGGCACATGGAAAATTATAGATACACATCAAGAACCTCTCATTTTTTCATCCAAGAAAGTATGTTTGTGTATGGAGCTAGCATAAGTGGGTTTGCACTTGTTCTAGGAGGATTGACAAACTTAGAAAAGAAAATATGGCCTGGGAGAAAGGAGGTCAAGGAGAGAAATAAGTTTTCTAAGTTCATCTGTGGTTCATAGTGGATCAAGGTGTGGATATCTATAGTTCATAGTGGATAAAATCATAGATGTATGTTGGTTGATAGTAGAGAAAATCGTAGATGTATATGGGTTGATAGTAGAGAAAGGCGCAAATCTATGTTTTGGGCAAGTACAAGTTGAAAAGTAGGTCATTCGTGGGTCACAGTGGAGCAAGGCACAAATATTTGTAGGTCAAATCGAAGCAAAACATGGATGTTTGTAGGTTGACAGTATACCAAAGCATAGATTTGTGTTTTAGACAGGTACAAGTTGACAAGTGACATCGGCAAGTTGTTAAGTTGAATCTAGAGTAGACCAAGGGATTCTTGGAACTTGGATATGATAGGTTCATTATTTTATATGCATATTTAAGGATGGAAGGAAGGGGAAAGCAATGGGGGTTGGACCCTCCTTCCATTTGGAGATGGAGAATCTAGGGAGTTGTAGCTTCCTTCAGGTTGGAGCCTATAAAATAGGGGGTCGGTGCCTCCTTCTAGTTGGTGCTGGAAAATCTTGGAAGTTTTATCTTCCTTTGATTGTAATCTTTTTATTATATAAGAAAATGTTATGTGGATTTCCATGTGAATTTATTATGCACTGTGTATTTCTTCTTCTACTCCTATTATGTATTGGATACATTATTCGATTGAAAAGTAAAGTCATAAAAAGTGCTAAATTATACTTGATACTAATTCACCCCCCCTCTTAGCATCAATAGTTCATGAATATATGATCTTATTTGTTATCTCCTTATCCACCATCACAACAGTTTCCCTAATCCACTAACTACTCATCACCATCATAGTTGTCAGTGGAAGTATGGGATAGAGCATGCAGGAATTTTGGCACAGCCCAATTGAGCTCCAAGAACCCCTTCTCATCGGATTTTGACCATTGGTCGGTACCTAGAACCATTGTCGCCATGTCATCACCAAAGAGAACCATTCCCATGGGTGATCTTTAGTAGAGATGAAGACTAGTGCCACATGAGTAGGAAGCGGATAACAAGTGAATAGTAATAAGTTCATCTTATGAATACATTCTTGTAAATTTCCTACAAAATTTGTTGGACATACTAGTCCTATATTTGCTTCAAGTTCCTAAAAGGACCTATAAAACCTAGATACGCTTAAGTGACTAGTACACAAGGGCAAGTTAGTATGCCTAAATATTTGTTATATTATAGTTCTTGGAAGAAGATGAGAAAGAAGAAGACATACATATCCTTCACTTACCACTAGAGATTTGGTTGTTCTTGTCATGGAGAACAAGTTTGATGTTTCCCTCTAACTAATATACTTGTTGGTTTACCTCTAAAATTTATATGCTTCATGTACTAGTTGAAGCAGTTCCCTCGACACCATCTCTAGAGATACAATGAAACACATATTTTCACAAGCTTAACTACTATGTTCAAATCCTCACGTTTTCATGTACTGGGCTTATATATTTATGTATTCTCTATTCTTTTGGAATTTACCTGTACTAGGATTATATCCCTCTTAGATCAATTCCTTGTAGGGTCAAGGCCAAAGAAAGTATCACCTCTTGCAATTCGTGGCCATTCATATACACATGTTACCATGAGGAGGCGTTGTTCTCATTTATATAGAAAAAGAACTCATCCCCCTAAATAAACCTTTTACTGAGATTCTCCATCTATCTCTATCTCTGAAATTTCAGTAAGATTCTCCATATGTTTCTATCTCTGAAAGACAAACAAATAACAGACCAAAGAAAGCATATTCCAAGCAATTAGGCATGAACCCTACCTTATGCATGCTTACCCCATATCATTGAAATAAAGTAAACTTCATAAAAATGGATTGATTAATATGCTCAAAAGGTGATCGATAAGGGTAGGGGATTTACCTTTTGAATCTCATGTTAGGTCTTGTTCCTTATCTTTGTAAGAAAAATCACTAGCTAAACTCAATGATGTTGGTCGAGTGGAATTTCCTTTACACATGGAATTATTGGCACATTCTATAGCACTTGGTTTTCTCAATTTCCAAGGCTATCTAAAATATCATATATGGATCTCTCTCTTCCCAACTAACGCAGGCGCACCCTCAGATACACTGCTCACACAGAACCTTTCCTCTCCCACGGCCCGAAGAACCCAAAAAGCTCCAAGTCTCTTCTAATTCCCTATCGGGAAATCCGCACCCACAGTTCTCTTCGTACGATCCCCTTCCTTGACTTGTCGGTGGATTGGAACTCGTGGCTTCGCGATTCCATTATCGATCACTGGGTTCTCGAATCTCTAAGAACCGATGTTCATTCAATCTCTGACTTTTCTCCTTCCTCTGTCGAGACTTCTACGTTATCGCAATCTTGCTCCCTCGCGACTTCGCGATTTCCATGGCCAAATCTTGGACACTTATCTCATGAGATCCTGATATGCGATCTCGCGATGGATCCAACAGCCCACGGAACTTTGTGAATTCTCCTCGGAGAATTTCAACCGTCTGTTTCTCCCTTATGCAATCCACGAAGTGATGAAACTCTCCTTCACAGAATTCATCCACTTTCTCACAAATCCACAATGCCACCTGTCCTTTATGTGATCACCTACGGCCCACACTTCCGTCACGATCGGGAAATCGCGTATCGCTAGACCTCAATTTCTATTACACAAATTCACAGGACCCTCCAAGTCCCGAAACCCAATACGGATGACACTTGTTCTCCACTAACTCCTGTCGTGGCCCACACACAATTCCCCGTCGAGATTTCACGGATCGCGATTCCAACATGTACGAGTTCTCTATCTTCAAAAACCCCGATACCCCGACTGGTCTAGATCTTCTGACACGCGTCCCCTACTAATGGACGGTTCAGGGTTCATTGGGATATCGCGGATCGCGATATCGTGACTCTTGATGCAATGGTTTTTATGCTCTCAAGAACCCCGAAATGCCAAACCCTGACTCCTCTCGGATTCCTGACGTGTGTCCTGCCGAGATCAACGGCTGTGGTTCCATCGGTGTTTCGAGACTCGAGAGGTCTCGAACATTTCCACTTATAAATCCCCGATGCCTTTAATATCCCGATGACCTCGTGAGACTTCACCCCTACACACTCGAATTTAACCCTGGTGCAACTTCCACTAGATCTGACGGCTGCCGGTCTTTCGTGAATCTCCTCTACGAATCCTGACCATCGATTCCCTTTCTCTCCTCTTGAGGTCTTCTTAACACGGAAATATTCTGTGCAGCCTTTCAATAGTTTCGAAGGCCTTTCTCCTCCTGAGATTTCTCCAGCTTCCACAATATGTTAGGAAAAAGAGATCTCTTGCACGCACTCGTTACGGCAAACATTCAACAACTTCTAAGTGTTGAATCCTTTTAAACTCTGCGCACTCCTGCAGCAGCTCCTATGCCCAAATGCACTCGTTGAGAAAATAAGAACAACAATTAGACTATCTGAGTCTTCTGTCAACGCACTCTCTGCGGACAACTTCGACTGCACTCCTTGCAGGAAATCTCCCACTCAGACAGAAAAACGATTGAAACTCATACCCTCATCCTCTCAGACTTCACATTCAATCATGAATGCATGATCTTCTCTGCATGCTCTTCTCTTCTGAATGTTCTAGCTCTCTCTCTCTCTCTCTCTCTCTCTCTCTCTCTCTCTCTCTCTCTCTCTCTCTCTCTCTAAATGTTGGCTAATGTTACCATCACAATGAGGGTGTCTATATCCGTTTTCCCTCTTTCCATCTAAAATTGTCTAGAAATAAATCCTACCTACATGCATTAACTAGATTAAATGCCTCCTATCTACTTCAGACAAGAGCGTATGGCTCGAGATCTGATACAATATAGAAAAGGAGCTCCTTCATAAATGATTCATTGAAGGTTTGGCGCTTCATTTCCAAAAAGTTTTCAAAGCAATATGTCATGGGTTAAAAAAACACATGTGTTGGCTCCACGCTCACTTTGGTAATTGCGATGCTCCTGTATCATACTCTCTTGCTTGAAATATTTCATGGGCTCCTGTCCATGGGCTCCTGTACGGTCTGACCATGCTTCTGAATCTCCGCTTCTGTCTCCCAGCTGGCATCTTCCAATGGATGATTTTTCCACTTGACCAGATATTCCAAGTATTCTCTTCTTATGGTCTTCTTACCCACTTTCTTGTCCAATATGCACTCCATCTGTGGCTTCTCTGCTATTGGCATCTGCTTCTGCCACTGGACCTCTGGCTGTTCATTACTTTCTCCTGCTTCCTCAGCCTTATAGGGATATAAGTATGAGACATTGAATGTCGGAGATATTCTGATCCCATCCGGAAACTCAATTTCATAAGCATTTTCTCCTAATTTCCTCAGGACTTTACATGGCCCAATTTTCTTTATTTTCAGCTTGTTGTATGTTCCCCTTGGGAACCTTTCCTTCCTCAAGTGTGCTATAACTAACTCGCCAACTTCGAACTGAAGTTGTCTCTTCCGCTGATCGGCTTTGTGCTTGTATTCTTGATTTGATTTCAGCAGTCTCTCCTTCACCTGGCCGTGAAGTTCTTTTATTGTCTCAGCAAATTCTTCTGAACTAGCACTGCTAGTAGCAGTCGGCTCTGAATCCCTCAATTCAGAAACTCCTCTCAGCCGCGTGCCATATATAATCTGAAATGGACTTTTGCCTGTGCTCCTGTTCACTGAGTCATTATACGCAAACTCTGTCTGGGGTAATATTTTATCCCAACTGTTGTGGTGCTCCACCACCAGGCTTCTCAGCAAGTCTCCCAGACTTCTATTTACCACCTCTGTTTGCCCATCCGTCTGAGGATGATAGGAATAACTAAACATCAAGTTAGTCCCCATCTTCTTCGAGAGTGTCCTCCAGAAATGTCCAATGAATTTTGTGTCCCTGTCTGAAACTATACTTCTGGGTAAACCGTGAAGTCTAACGATTTCCTTGAAAAATAGGTTTGCGATATGAGTCGCATCGTTGGTCTTCTGACATGGGATAAAATGTGCCATTTTGGAAAACCTGTCAACCACCACAAAGATCAAATCATGTCCTCTTTGCATCCTTGGTAATCCCAATATTAAATCCATGTTGATTTCATCCCACGGTCTCTCGGGTATGGGTAATGGTTGATAGAATCCCGCATTTTGCTTTCTACCCTTCGAATGTTGGCAAATTCTACATCTGTCGACAAATATATTGACTTTCGACCGCATTCCTGGCCAAAAGTATGCTTCACTTAGCTTTGCAAATGTCTTGTCGTGGCCAAAATGCCCTGCCAAGCCTCCGTTGTGTTTTTCCTTTAGCTGATTCTCCCTCATGGAGCAATTTGGAATGCACAGTTGATTTCCTTTGAACAACAACCCGTCCTGGATCACATACTCTATCCACTGACTTCGGTCTCTGAGAACTGGGTTCTAAGATGCTCCATACACTTTACTGAAATCTTGATCAGCTGCATACATGTCCTTAATATTATCAAAGCCTAAAGTCTTGACTTTGAATTCCTGCAACAAAAAACATTTCCTGCTCAAAGCATCAGCCACTTTGTTAGCAGTACCCGAAATATGCTTAATTACAAATGTAAAATTCTTCATGTATTCTACCCACTTAACATGTCTCTGATTCAATTTCTCTTGTTGAGTTACATACTACAATGCATGGTTATCACTATATAAAACAAATTCCTTTGGAATCAAATAGTGTCTCCATTTCTTTAATGTCTGTATGATGGCATAGAATTCCTTATCATATGTGGAATATTTTTTCCTTGCTTCATTCAGTTTCTCGCTGAAATATGCAATTGGTCTGTCCTCCTTGCTCAAGACCGCTCCTATGGCAAAACCACTCGCATCACATTTTACTTGGAACATCTTCCTAAAATCCGGCAACACCAAAACCGGTTGTTCCATGATCTTCCGTTTCAACAAATTGAAACTCTTCTCTGCCTCTTCAGTCCAATGAAAAGATTTATGTCTTTTCTTGACGGTGTCCATCATCGTTGCGCTAATCCCACTGAAATTTCTGATGAACTTCCGGTAGAAACTAGCCAGTCCATGAAAACTTCTCACCTCGAAAACATTTCTCGGTGATGGCCAATTTTTAATTACCTCCACCTTACTTGGATCCATATTTAATTCATTCGCCGAGATGACAAACCCCAAGTAAATGAGTTATGTCTTCATAAATGAAGATTTCCTCATGTTGATCAACAACTTCTCCTTCTGTAGCTTCTTCATTACTACAGCTAAATGCTTCAGATGCTCTGCTTTTGTTTTACTGAAAATCAATATGTCATCCAGATAAACAATGACAAACTTACCTATGAATTCCTTCAGGACTTCATTCATCAACCTCATGAAGGTACTCAACGCATTCATCAAGCCAAACGGCATGACTAGCCATTCATACAACCCTTCGTTGGTTTTGAAGGTTGTCTTCCACTCATCGCCTTCCCTCATGCGAATCTGATGATATCCGCTCTTCAAATCTATTTTTGAAAAATACTTTGCCCCGCTCAGGCAATCCATCAGATCATCCATTCTTGGCAGTGGAAACATTTACCTGATGGTTATCTTGTTAATGGTTCTGGAATCGGTGCACATTCTCCAACCTCCATCCTTCTTTGGACTAAGTACTGTCGGAACAACACATGGACTCAAACTTTCTCTGACCAACCCTTTATCTAACAATTCTTGTACCTGCCTTTTAACCTCTTCATTCTCCTACGGCGTCAACCTGTACGCATATTTATTCGGCAAACTAGCCCTTGGTATGAGGTCTATATGGTGACTTACGCTCCTCATCGGCGGAAACGAATGAGGTAATTCATCTACCACAATGTTAGTGAATTCTTCTAGTAGTTCCTAGATTTCTTCTGGTAAATCATCCACTCTTGTGCTGGTCAAAACAATTTTGGGTTTTCTGACCACAAAGAATTGTGGATCTTCCTTCTTCTTTACTTCCGTAAGAAGTTCCTTCCCACTCATGAGAAGTATAGTATTTCTCGTTTCCAATTTTACTTCTTTATCTTTAATTGGAAGTAACATATGTGTTCTCCCATTTTTCTCCAACGTATACGTATTCATTTTCCCATCATGAACTACGTTTCTGACATATTTCCATGGTCTGCCCAGCAATAAATGACATACATCCATAGGAATAACATCACATAAAATCCTATCATTATATATTCCTATCTTAATGTCAACTAAGAACTATTTAGTGACATTTACCTGATGTCCCTTCTGTAGCCATGAAAATTTGTATGGACTCGAGTGATCAATTGTCTCCAGTTCTAGTTTCTCCACCATCTCAGTTGAAACGAGATTATCTGTGCTACCGTTGTCCACGATAAATTTGCACACCCTGTCTCTGGTCTTGCATGCAGTTCTGAAAAGTCTATTTCTTTGAGATGTGTCCTCCACCTCTTTCTCGGGTGTTAAGAGAAATTTACGCATCATCAATGACCTTCCGTCTTCTGCATCTTCTGCTTCAGCATCTCGCCTCTGTGCCTTAGCGATGTGAGCTTATCCTCCATCCTTCTTTTGCTTTGGACACTCATAGGACTTGTGCCCATTCTTTCCACATGTCAAGCATGTGATGACTCCACCTCTACCTCTTCCTCTACCTCTGGTACGAGGAAATGTGTTATTATCAACGTATCCTCTGCCTTGTTCTGTATGTTGCCTTCGTTGTTCAGCGTGTTGGCCTCGTTGTGAACTTCCACCTCTTTATGTTCTAGTCTGAGGCTTCTTCCAGTTGTCCTTCGATTTCTGGAACCTATCTTGGGAAAATGACTTACCTTTGGGCTGGCTCCTACCTCTGCCTCGCTATCCTGGCTTACGGATTAGCTTCTCTTCAGCTTTCAAAGAAATTTGATAGGCATCCTCCATCATTCGGATGGTTTTCATACTCATCTTGTCCTGGATATCGTATCTCAAGCCATTCATATACCTGACAAATTTTTCATCATCGCTCTCCCGATGACCTGCCCTGATATTCAGCCTGTAGAATTCCTCAGTATACTCCTTCACTGTCATCAGCTTCTATCTCAGGTTCTGCATGCTCTTGAACAGTGTGATTTGATAATCCCTTGGGATGAACTTTTCCTTCATCTTTGCAATCATTCGATCCCAGCTTTTTATCTTTTGCTTGCCTTTGCAGTGCCTATCGGCTTGAAGCTCGTCCCACCATAATGCTGTGTGTCCCTTCAATCTTGTGACAGCATTCCTGACCTTCTTATCTTCTTCGATATCTTCATAATCGAAATAAGTGTCAAGAGCTCTAATCTAGTCTAGAAGCTCTTCCACATCCAGATTTCCTTCATAAGTTGGAATGTCCATCTTTGTTTTCGAAATCATCCGGGTGATAGCCTTAATTAATCGCTCATTGGCCGCATCTTCGGTTGCAACTTCTTCTGGTTGTTTGACTTCAACTTCGCCTTCGGAGTCACTTAGATCTCCAGCACTAGCTGTGCGTCTCTGCGCTGCCTCCATATCCTCTAGTCTCGCTCGAAGATCACGTATATGTCTCTCCATTTCTAGATTGACTACCTGCCTGCCTCTTCTCCTCACTTCCCTATCCTCTGGTTTAGGTGACTGTCTTTCTCTCCTCGGTGGCATGGTGAAATTATTCTTCTCTGCTACAGAAAGCAAAGAGATACTCCCGCTCGGATATCACTCTACGTGTATCAGAATGCTCCTTCTCTCTGGCTCCCTTGCCTGAAATATACAGACAAGATCTTAGCTCTGATACCACTCTAACGGAGGCGCACCCTCAGATACACTACTCACACAAGACCTTTCATCTCCCACGGCCCGAATAACCCAAAAAGCTCCAAGGCTCTTCTAATTCCCTATCGGGAAATCCACACCCAAAGTTCTCTTCGTGAGATCCCCTTCCTTGACTTGTCGGTGGATCAGAACTCGCGGCTTCGCGATTCCACTGTTGATCACTGGGTTCTTGAATCTCTGAGAACCGATGTTCAGTCAATCGCTGACTTTTCTCCTTCCTCTGTCGGGACTTCTACGCTATCGCAATCTCGCTCCCTCGCGACTTCGCAATTTAAGTGGCCAAATCTTGGACACTTATCTCACGAGATCCCGATATGCGATCTCGCGATGGATCCAACAGCCCACGGAACTTCGCGAATTATCCTCAGAGAATTCCGACCGTTTCTTTCTCCCTTATGCAATCCACGAAGTGATGAAACGCTCCTTCACAGAATTCGTCCACTTGCTCACAAATCCACGATGCCACCTGTCCTTTATGTGATCACCTACGGCCCACACTTCCGTCACGATCGGGAAATCACATATCGCTAGACCTCGATTTCTATTACACAAATTCACAGGACCCTCCAAGTCACGAAACCCGATACGGATGACACCTGTTCTCCACTAACTCCTGCCGTGGCCCACACACAATTCCCCGTCGAGATTTCACGGATCGCGATTCCAACATGTACGAGTTCTCTGTCTTCAAAAACCCTAATACTCCGACTGGTCTAGATCTTCTGACACACGTCCCCTACTAATGGACGGTTCAGGGTTCGTCGGGATATCGCGGATCGTGATATCGCGACTCTTGATGCAACGGTTCTTATGCTCTCAAGAACCCCGAAATGTCAAACCCCGACTCCTCTCGGATTCCTGACGCATGTCCTGCCGAGATCAACGGCTGTGGTTCCGTCAGTGTTTCGAGACTCGAGAGGTCTCGAACCTTTCCACTTCTAAATCCCTGATGCCTTTAATATACTGATGACCTCGTGGGACTTCACCCCTACACACTCGAATTCAACACTGGCGCAACTTCCGCTAGATCTGACAGCTGTCGGTCTTTCGTGAATCTCCTCTACGAATCTTGACCGTCGATTCCCTTTCTCTCCTCTTGAGGTCTTCTTAACATGGAAATCTTCTATGTAGCCTTTCAATAGTTTTGAAGGCCTTGCTCCTCTTGAGCTTTCTCCAGCTTCCACAATCTCTTAGGAAAAAGAGATCTCTTGCATGCACTCGTTACGGCAAACATTCAACAACTTCTAAGTGTTGAATCCTTTTCAACTCTGCGCACTCCTGCAGCAGCTTCTATGCCCAAATTCACTCATTTATCAAATAAGAACAACAGTTAGACTATCTGAGTCTTCTGTCAACGCACTCTCTGCGGACAACTTCGACTGCACTCCTTGCAGGAAATCTCCCACTCATATAGAAAAACGATTGAAACTCGTACCCTCATCCTCTCAGACTTCACATTCAATCATGAACTCATATGCACAGCATATCAAAACAAATACATAACAGGAAAGCAAACATTCATGAGCATAACATCAATACACAAAGAAAACAACACGAACCGTGATTTTGAATCAGAGCTTCCTTCTATTCATTCAAATGCCTATACATGGGTGTTCTTCATACAATTCTCTGCATGCTCTTATCTTCTGAATGCTCTAGCTCTCTCTCTCTCTCTCTCTCTCTCTCTCTGAATGCTGGCTAATGTTACCATCACAATGAGGGTGTCTATATCCATTTTCCCTCTTTCAATCTAAAACTGTCTAATCTAGAAATAAATCCTACCTACCTGCATTAACTAGATTAAATGCCTCCTATCTACTTCAAACAAGAGTGTATGGCTCGATGTCTAATACAATATACTAAAGGTGCTCCTTCATAAATGATTCATTGAAGGTTTGGCACTTCATTTCCAAAAAGTTTTCAAAGCAATATGTCATGGGTTAAAAAAACACATGCGTTGGCTCCACGCTCGCTTTGGTAATTGCGATACTCCTGCATCACCAACTCAAAATGAAAAATGTGGGGCACTACTATTCACTATCAATATGGTGAGTGAAAGCTAATGATGGTCTCTCATGATGCGTTAGTAGCAATGCAAACCTATAAAAGCAACAATCTATTAACTTGGATGGATTATTCAAGGTACTTTTGCATTGAATTTGAATATGGTGTGAAGAATGTGAAACATAGGAAAATGAATTATCTTTCTGAATATATAACTTTTATTCATAGACATTTGTGAATAACTAGTTCAAATTTGATTTTTTTCTAACAGTGGTATATTATTTTTTCGACAAAATATAAGGCATATGTTTTCGTGCAAGTGTTGAGTATCTTAATGATGAAATTTCGTTCCAAAAACTTGTACTTTTACAGAACCCATTTTTCTTGTTTTGTGTATTTTTTGGAAATTTATTATTAATTTTTTTATTTTTTTAAATTAATAAAGTAAACATATACCTGAAATTAAAACACCTTTTTTTTGTGCAGGATAAGAGGGTATTAACATGATCAGAACAATTTAAATTTTTTTTAGATCATAGGTATAGGTCTCCTATAATGCCGCATATAACTCATTTGAGAAATGGTTAAGCCGAGAAAAATTTATAGTAGAAATAAGAGAGGTATGTATTCTAGAATTTTTATATAGGTGAAGACAAAAATTGATTAAAGATAGTAAAAAATATTTATTTAAAAAAAAAAAATGTAATTTGAAATTTTCCTAGCCAACTCCATCTATGTCTTTAGTTTCATCAACAACTGAATTGTTTATCCTATAGAAAAATAACATCATAGACAGAGATATAGAGGGGTATTCACAAAAATGGAGGTTTTATCAATGTGCAAACTGAACCACTAGATTTGTCATCCCAAAACTAAATCCTAGTCAACCAAGTCAGCATACACCTTCTCAAACCCACCCAAAAAACTTGAATTCAAAACTGCACGAACACGCTCTAAGAGCGTGCACATGTTCTAGGAGTGTGCATGCTTTCTAGGAGCCTGCACGCATTCTGGGAATGTGCATGTGCTCCTAGAAATCATTTGTTTCTCTATATTTGTCCTCCCTCTCCTACATCTACCCCCCCCCCCTCTATGTCACTCTCACTCTCCCTCTCTTCCCTCCCCTATATGTCTCCCTCTCTCTCCCTCACATTCTT
>ML811131.1:40798-74858 GCA_009831015.1 Picea engelmannii | reverse complement strand
CCCCCCCCCCTCTCTCTCTCTCTCTCTCGCTCTCTCTCTCGCTCTCCAAGTCTCCTCCTCTCTCTCTTTGTCTCTCTCTCCCTTCCTCTTCCCCTTTGTCCCTCCCTCCCACTATATCTACCCTATTTACCTCCAACATATACCACCTCTTTCTCTCTATCCTTGTTGTTAGTCTCACTCTCACTCTCTCTCCCACCTTCCTCTCTCTAAACCCCCTCTTGGTCTTCCTCTCCCATCCTGTCATAGTCTCAAACAATCCATCTCTACCCCCTTCTCTTTTTACCACTTGCATATAAGCCCTACTCTCTCGCTCCCTATATTAGACCCCCTCTCTCTCCCCCACTCTCCCCATTGTTATCACCATTAAAATTTTGTGTGAAAACAATATTTCAAGACTTAGAGAGGTGCTAAACCGGTTTGGAAGCCCGAAGAGGCTAAGCCTGGCGGGGGCGCTAAGGTGATGGGACCCGATACATCATAGATCACAAGTACTCCAAATCAATGGTCGAAGATCATCTTGGGGGGGAGAAGTTGCGCGGAGGATAATTTCTTAAAGAAAGATGAAATCTAAACCGTGGTTTTTGGTCAGGACCATGTGGCACCATCGGGTGCATTTCGAGGTGAGAAGCGGGTTGCCCCAAACCACTTCTTCACACCCCAAAAATTTGGAAAAGTATATAAAGGACATTTGTCATGTATTTTATTATTATTTCAAAATATTGGACCGTTTGAAACTTGGTGCGACCACCTTTGTTCGACTGCATCTCAATAGTGTGCCATTGCATGCAATTTCCACTCATTTCCAAGTATTTTTAATCATCGCCATGGACCCTATCATAACTTCAATAACAGAGCAAGACCCTGTGTCGAATTAAGAAGCCCTAATTGACCGAGATTCAGAATTTTTCGACAGCAAAATCACCATTTTTCCCATCACTGTGTCCAGAAGCAATTTGTCTGATAATGTAGGAAGGTGTACACCATTCCTTGAATCAGTTTGGGCCACCATAGTCCCTTATGTTGTCGAATTCGCTTTTCCTTTTCCTAAATTCATAGGTTGGTGTGCAGATCAGTATTCACGTGAAGAAAAAGTCATCGTAAATAAACAGGGGTTTAAGGCCATGTGTAGGGTAGAGAGTCTATCAATTAGACATGCCCTCAGTATACCAGAGTCTTTCTCCACAATGTCTGAACCTTTCATTGAAGAAAAGATAATTAGGGTAGACAAAGACTGTCCATCAGAAGTCAAAGACTTGTTTTTACAGACAATTGTCAAACCAGAACATCTTTCAGAGAGTCTGTCTTTGCCAATGAATGTGAGTATAATGTTTATTGAGGTCCAATGGGTATGTTCCCTGTTGAGTGAAATTTTAGGTCTATATAATGGAAAACATGTGGTCGAGGTCATGTTGGGTTTCTTGTTGAAATTTGTTTAGTCAGAGTCTAGTCTGTTAGTCTGTATCAGTTTTGATCAATTCATAGCTAATAATATCCATAAATAGATACCGAATTTTCTCTCTCTAAGGCATTTCCGATATTATACCTATTTGCTAAATATTTCTTGGAAACCAATAAGAGATAATTTCTTGAAGCACCATTCATATAAACTGAATTTAAGAGGACTACATTGCTCATCTTCATCAACAAATTTATGTCCATGGTTTACAGTTTGATTTTCAACACCAACCTGCCTAGAGTTTTGGATGACATGAGGAGCTATCTACAACCAAATCCAGAAAATAGAGTGGTGGACTGGGTACTTGTCATGCATTCAATAGTAATATGGTTTTATGGTTGTCATGAATCCCCCTATCTATTGCCTATTTTTCTAACCTCCAGAGTCTTTTCCCTTGAATTCATCAGGAAAAGAATCATATCTGAGGCAGAACATTTCCTAAAGTTGTGCAAAGCCTCCAACCTCAAGTTCCCTTTTATTATTGGCCCTTTCATTGTCAAAGAAAGATCTTTTTTATCTCAGATTCAAGAAAATCTCAAAGATTTTGGTTTTTCACATCTACATGGAAGGAGATATGATCCACACCAAATCATATCCAAGAGAAGATTGATGAAAAAACAAGCCCCTTATGAGCATGAACATGTTGAGGGTTTTCATAAACTGGAAAACCTAGAAGTTTGTGTTGATATGGAGAGAACCCTGCAAAAAAGTCATACACAGAAAGTGGAGGAAAACCTACAAAGAAGTCAAACACAACAAGCTCCTCAGAAACTGATAGTCAAAGTTCTTGAGATGAGTGTTTACAGCAAGAAAAGATGAAATGGTCACAAGAGAAAACAGAATTGTTGAGCAGGGATGTAGTTGTACCTCCCACTACAGATGCTAGGCCAAACACTGAAGGACTTGTCTAGGCTATGTCATGAGTTAGCCTGAAATAAGGGGAAGTCAAAGGGCTAAAAGGGAGCATAGAGATATTGAAGCAGCAGATACAAGCAAAGGATGAAAGAATGGCTCAATTTCAAAAGGATAATCAAGCCTTGCAGGAAATGATAGACAAATTGAAGATGAGATTAAGAGGCAAAGGCTTGTTGCAAGGAGCCAAGAATATCATCTGGGATTCTATAGTTGTTGAAGCTACCAAGTTCAGAGTGTATTTGAATTTCGTCAATGATAAGGACATCATATCCATCTCAGCCAGAAGCAGGTGCACTGTTGTGAGTGAAAATTTAGCAAAACAACCATCAGAGTGGGCCCAAAATTCCATAAACCTTCTCAACTCCATCCCTACTACAGAACTTGAGACAATTGGAGTTACATATAGAACTACATTGGTTATCTAGGCTAGGAGGGTTATTGTTAAACATAACCTACTGAAATCAGTACAAACCAAGGAAACACAAATGGAGAAAAGTGTGCAAGAGTTCAAGGATTTGTTTGAAGAATTGTTTATTAAAGGCCTCCCACCATTTTGGGATGGAAAAGGAAAATTATATGATCAGAAGAATACAATGCTCACCTCACTCAATGCATAATGGATCACTCCAAATTTGAAAACCTAGAGGAAAACCTGAAAGGAGAAACCCTGGTTGAACATCTGATTACATATTTTGAGATTCTGAATCAATTCAAAGTGGTGAAATTGGACTACTAGTCATGACATATGCCTCATGCATTGACCTGGAGATCTCGGTCAAAGAAATTATGGATTATGATATCCCTTCTGACTTGCAATGGAAGGAGATAGTACGGTTGGGTAAGACGAACTACAGTTTTCGAGGGTCCAATAAATTACATCCAGGTGTCACTGAAGATAGCAGACCACATGGAATACCAGAGAAGAGCAAGTGGAAAGGAAAGAAAATGAAGTGTCAAATGAATCAGAAGTCGGATCATGAAAATTTTTCTTGCCAAATTATTGTAATCGGTTTCAAAAACCAAAATTGTCATTTTGTAGTCATTGTAATTAATTCCAGGAATTGAAACGTTTCATTTCAATTATTGTAATCGGTTTCAAACCGAAGGAACTCAAATTGTATAATGTTAGGGGTCTCAAATGTATTAGTGTTGGCAGAAGTGCAAGGGCATGATTTTAAGTTATTCGGAACTTGAATGTAATTTTATGAATATGAATTGAATACACATGCAGAATTCTTGAAGTTTCCATGAAAATATTATAATGGTGGTGAACTAACTTTTGTCTCCTTTCTTTGTATGTATTTCCTATATTTTTTATTTCATTTTCACTGCCTTCTGTCTAAATTGGATATTCAAAGGCCCAGAATTCATCTTGTGATGCTCTCGGCTGAAGCAATTTAAACTGTGTTAAGTTCTTCCTAACTAATTAAGAATTCATTTATTTAATGCTCTGATGCAGTTATATGTTTTCTTTTCTTCCTACACTTTGCAAATTTACAAATTATAGCTCAGATTTATCACCTCATTTAGCCTTTGTCCTATGGAGATTTCTACAGAATAGTCATTGCTTCCATTCATTTTCAAAATTTTGACTCCATATCCCTAAGTGTCCCTCCCCTTCCTTGCTAGCAAAATTTATAAAAAAAAAAACCAAAACAACAAAACCTAGCCATCGATTGTCAAAGAAACACCAAGTGACATGAGAGAGCCCTCTCTGAGATGAGTAGGATAGCACCTAGCTCTAAAGTTGTTTTGTAGGTTACCTCTGTCATTTTTTTTATCAGCCGAACAAATTTACAGAGTGATAACATTCTGATGTCGTTTTCGGGGACCGAAAGTGAAATCTTCCCTGGCAAAAGAACGACTTAAAGCTTCTGCTTTTATTCCTAAGGGTGACAGTGAATCAAACACCTTATTGGATGAAACTAAATTTACCTTGGCAACTCCATTATAAAGAGACTCGTAGAATAAATTCGTTTGTGTGAGAAATCTTGGCTCCCAAGAGAATTCATACCAGGAGAAATCCATACCTAGAAGCAGTAATCCCTGTGTCTGATCCTGAGAAAATTGTACACAAAAGAAAACAAAATCCAACAAACCTAGTTTTGTGTCTAGACAAGTATCTATATTTTCCCAAAGATGGAGTGACAAGCATTGAAGACCTTGATTTTGATTTGAAATTTGAGCAAACTCTGTTCAGAACTAAATATGAGTCTTGTTTGAACGAGATCATATTTGACGAGAAGAGGTTCCAAGATTTAGATTTAGTTGTCTCTACTAAACCTCTTGTGATTCCTACTCATAACCAATAGCTACTTCAAGTTCTTACTGCAGCCATGGCATCTAGGTTTTCCCCTCTTGTTTTACCTGCTCAGTTACATGATTTTCCCTAGGAATATAATTAGAGGATTAAGTTGTATGATGTTGAAGGCAATGTGTCATCCCAAAAACACCTAGACTGGTTCAATGATTTTGAAGACCTAGAAGAATTAGATTTTGAAGATGCAAAAATGAGGTTGTTTGCACAAAGCCTTGCAGGAGAAGTCATAAAGTGGTTTCGAGCTCTCCCACCAGCAAGTATCCAAATTTTTGAAGCCTTTGAAACGCGTTTTCTTGCAAAGTGGGGTGACAAGAAAAACCCCCTTTAGTTGCTAACCCGGTATAACAACATGATAAGGTCACCTAATCAAACATTCCAAGAGTTTTCAACTATATTTATCAAAGTTTACAACTCAATTCCTACTAAAGTAAAACTTCCTTAAAGGGATGCTCAACTTAGATATGTTGATTCCTTTGAAAGTGATTTTTCTTTGTTGTCAAGGGAAAGGATATCCACTTCACTGGATGATATAATGAGTGATGCAATAAAATTTCAAGTAAATTTAATCGCTTCAGTAAAGATCAAATATAATTCTAATAGGGACGTGAAGAAGGTTCAAGATAAGGCATGGCCTTCAACCTCACAGTCATCAGAAGATAGGTTTGAAATGATGAGGAAGACCATGGAGAAACTCATGGAGAGGATGTATTTAAATAATAAACCTAACACCAAAGAGAAGGTTGGTGTTCCACCCAGAAACCAAAGGAGACCAAGAGTTCCACAAATTAGACAAAGATATTAGAGGAACCAGGGTGATCAGCAAATAAGACCTGATTTTCAAAATAATTATGTAAATGAAAATTTTGATGAAAATTTTGAAGACAATATGCATTGTTGTGATGGTGATGAAACAGAGGTATATTTAACTAAAGAATAACATGACCAATTCATGGATGCTAATGAAGTATTCATGCAGGAGAATGATGAGAGATTATCAGTGGAAAAAGAATATTACCAAAAAGGGATGCAAAATGCCATCATGTAATTCCAGAAACAATATAATCTTCAAAACAAAAAGGTGTCTACAAATCCTCCAAAGAGAAATCCTACCAAAGAAGCTCAAAATAATATATGTTCTTCAAGTCAGCCTAAAAAGGACTCTATTGCAAAAGATGTTGTGGAGAAAGGAAAGAATAAGGAACAACCTCAAAAGAAAGTACCTAAAACAAGAAAGCAGACAGACATCAAAGAGGTAGAGAAAACCTCATCTTCCTTTAATATTGAAAGTGAGATGGCCAAAATTAAAATATATGTACCATTCAATGAGTTGATAAAGAATAGTGAATATAGAAATCAGATCATCAAGATGCTCAATATGGAAGAAACTTCTGATACTTTGAACATACGAGTTGATGATCATCTTTCTATATTGTTTGGCCCACGTGTAGAGGAGAGTAGTGGCGTTGATGAGGTCCCCCCTTTCTATGTCAGTCTAAAGATTCATGATATGACTCTGCACAATGCTATGTTGGATTCAGGAGCATCCAATAACCTGATGCCCAAGGTGTTCATGGGCCAATTGAGCCTGGAAATTACAAGGCCTTACAAAGATATTTTCTCCTTTGATTCAAGGAAGGTGAAGTTCTTAGGCCTAATTAAATATCTGGTGGTATCTTTGTCTCAAATTATAGAAAAAAATATGGTCATGGATGTAGTGGTTGTTGATATCCTTCATAAGTTTGGCATGTTGTTATTTAGGTCATGGGCTGCAAAGTTGAAAACGAATCTGCAAATGGATATGTCATATGCACTATCCTTGTTTTTTGTCAAGATAGGAGGTTGTACAGGGAAGTATTTCTCAAATACATGGTCAGTAACAAAGCCCAGCCAAACAACCACCCCATTTATTATGTGGAAACTGAGATTGGGTCCTCTATTTTATTTAATGATTTGAGTTTTGAAGAGAAAGGGCTATAGATTGATATGGCTTCCAAATACCAATTTGATCGGAAAAATGAGGAAATTCCAAAGCAGCAAAATGATGTGGAAAATCAGATGTGGAATATGAGCTTCGATGGAGATGTCAGTAGAGAATGAGTAGGGGATGGTGTTTGTATTAATCTCCCCAAAGGAAGTAAAAAATTATGTTCTTATAAACTTGCTTTCGATTGCACAAACAACATGGTTGAATATGAGGCATTAGTGTTGGGATTGAAGACTTTGAAAGAAATGGGTACTAAGAGAATAGATATACATGGATATTCTGAGTTGATTATCAATCAGATAAAGGGTATATGCCAAGCAAAGCATCATAGGCTCAGGGCCTATAGAAATATAGTGCTTGATTCTCTTGAGCAATTTCCAGAGTATAATCTTTCAGTCATTCCAAGAGGGAAAAATTAGACTGCTAAGGCCCTGGCTACTTCAGCCTCAACCTTCAAAATTCAAATTTTCCCTAACAAAAAATATGATATTGAGGTCAAGCACATGCCAGCAGTACCAGATAATATTAAGTACTCGCAAGTTTTCGAAGATGATAAACAAATAGAAATTTTCCTCAAGATGGAGGATGAATTTGGAAATTTGAATATTGATGAGGAATATTGTTGTTGCCCATGATTTTGGTCATCATGATGATGTATTGATGATTGTGTACTCAAGCTCTTCATAAGAACTTTCTCCTGAGAAAAGTTACTTTCTTCTCTTTCCAGAAATCTCATTTTTGAAGAAGGTTCACAGGCTGCTAGTATATTTGCCTGCGAGAATGCCTGATTCTCGTAGGCTGCCTTAAGCTAGAGTGTGAGAAGTTCACACTGTATTGAACTGCTAGGGTGTGAACTCTTCCTAAAGCAAGGAAAAATATGAATTCTCGATGCTTCTAGAAGGGAATCTTCTAGAAGGATGAGATGGCATTCGAATGGTTATCCTAGTACTGGATTCCTTGATATTTTGGGATCATTCTTATCCAAGTAACTAATTCATTCTCTCCTATATATTGATGGAATTCTCATGGAAAATGTTAAGAAAGATTCATTGGAGAATTGGTGAAAGAATTGTGTGAAGGAATCAGCATTGAATAGCAGCTTGAAGACTCTAGTAGGTCTATCAAGAGGATTTGATCTTCTGCATGCAAGGATTGAGCAAGTGTGTGTGTCGGAGCCAAGGGCCATCGAAAGGAAGTTTGCGACATCAAGGCTCAGGTTGTAATATTTACTTTCCATTAATATGATACAGTAGCATGTCCCTTTCCCATAAAGCTATTTCCACTTTATTGTATAATTCCTTGATTATATACATAGATTGATTGTTGAATAGATTGTGCTATCTTCACTTTGGTTGGTTTGTGTTGTCTTGGTCTTGGCTGCACGAGAGCACTGGAGCGAAGCAGGAGCAATAAAGACCATAGGAAGCGATAATAAGGTATGTTATTTGTTCTTGTTTCCTTGTTAATTCAATGGTCAAAATCTAGGGAAAGAGTCATGTTCTGTCTTGCTTTGTTCTAGATCCAAGTGGATCTAGGGAGATCGGTTAGTGTCTGCACCTACAGATTTATCCAATAACAAAATTGGTGACTCCACTGGGGAACAATCCCATTTTCTTTGTGACTTTTGATATTTTTCTGTGGCCATTTGCTCTGGTTTCACTTTTCTCCTGTCCTAGCAATCTCTGAGTCTTCAGGATATCCTGATAGACCCTCTGGGTCTAGAGGCCTTTTTCAATTTTTCTTCATTTTCCAAAATTTTGATTATGTTCAGACATTCTCTCATTGTACTTCATTGCAGCCTGCGAGAATAGGTAGATTTCGCACTCTACCTTTAGGGTTCAGTGCGAAGTTCTCACACCCTGCTCAAGGGTCACCTGCGAGAATCAATGATTCTCGCACTGTGTAATATTGCCTGCCTACGAACTCGTTTTTTCAAAAGTTTGGATTTGATTTTTGGTATTTTCAACTGCCCAGATCAGTTTGATTGCCTCATAAGAGTTTCTTGGACCATTGATTCATATCTTTCTTGTCTTTGTTTGCGTGCATGAACAGTCTTAGGATTCCAAGGCTTTTCTTGTCATTTGTGTCTTGACTTTCGTTTCTTGACTTTTCTTGGAAAAACCATTCTCTCTGACTTCAGAATTTGAGTGTGTTTGATTAGTTAAGAACCAGTGATTTGTTGAAAGTTGAGTGATTGGTTTTTTCTCATTTTCTTATTGGTTTGAAAGATCATTTTCTTTTGCATTTGAAAAGACTAAATTGGTTTGCTCTTTATTTTTGTTTTCATTGAAAGAGTGGATTGGGTGTTTATCATTGCTTGTTCATTTGGTTTTTGATTTTCTGTACTCTCACTGTCATAGTCTGGGTCCTTTTTGAAAAGTGAACAAAAAGTTTTTCTTTCAAAAAATCATTTTCATTTTCGAAAACATTGAAAATCAAATTATTGAGATTGTTGAAGTTTTTGAAAAAGACACAATAGAGAATTGTCATTTGATAAATGATTGTTTGCATTTGCATTGTAAAGAAAATTTTGCATTGTAGTTCAAGGTTGATCTGGAAAAATTTCTCTCTTTCCCATACATAGGATTCATTGAACGAAAAGTGATTCATTTTATTCTCATCCTTTCATTATTGGGTCAGAGTCATACAACATAAGTTTCACCTCCGTTTCCTTTGAGTAAATAGCAGCTCTTAATAACACTGCGTAATCATAAAATTTATCTAGTAACTCTTTTCTAAGGCTCTATTACACCAACATTTTGCTAGGCTAGCGCTTTGGAGTAGGAAGAGAGATACACTCTCAAAAGCACAAAACACACAATAGCATCTTGTGTTAGGGAGTGTTAAATTCCATTTGCAACATCTTGTCCTGGGAAGCCCTTCTCACACAAGGGTCAAACACTAGGTTGCATTGATATTAGCAGAGTTACTCACCCTACTTTGTTGATATCAGTGTAGAGATTGCATGTATTACGGGGATCACTCGGAGGTATACCCACAATGATGAGTGGAAGCCTTTTGAGTTGATTGCGGGCTAGATACCCTGCCCTTGAGTGTGGATGGAACTGTCAACTGTTCCCCCAGGCTTTATTGTTGTTGGTGGTGACCTTAGTGGCCTATCTTTCTAGGTTCTTACCCGAGGTGACTTTGGAGGGGAAAGTCTTCACGGTACCTGGAATTGACGTTGACCAAACTCACTCGGGCTCCTTGGAGGGTATACCCACGATTATGTGTGGGAGCTTGCACCAGGGTGTAAGTCCATTAAGTAGGTCGTCAGCGTAACTTTTCCACCCTAGCCCAGCCCCTTCTCATCTCGTTGTTGTGACGTTGGATTTCATCACCAACTAGTGGCTTTGAAATTAGAATGTCTTGTTTGCTTGGTGTTGCTTTCTAGATTTTATTTACTAGCGTGTGTTGTTTGTTTCTCGAAGATTGACTATAGGATTTTCTTCACGAAGCTTGTCACTTGTTTACAATAGCTCCTCCACGTCATTCACGTAGAATGCAGGGTTTATCTCTAGAGCATCTGGAAGGTTCACATCCCTTACCCACAAGCACACCTGGAGGCTCTCCTCGGCAGAGTGAAGTCCCAGTCATCACCACACCACAAGTGGAATGCACTGAATCTCTAGAACGTTTTCGAATTACAAATACTCGAGAGGACTTTCGACTTAACCCCGATTCTGAGAGACGTTTTATGCGAGCAGACTCTTCTGGAGACTTAATTGTTGTGTATTCTGGATCTCCGACTGGACCCTTTCCAGGTATAGAAGGCCAAGATCCTTTTTGGTCTACAGGTGTTTTCCGATGCGACCTTTTTGGTCTAGGTTCACCTGTGATTTCTGAAATTAATCCTCTTATGATTTTTGAGATCTCTAATATCGAGACAGTACCGTTGACTACCGCTTATCACTTTACTGTCCCTGCCGAAATGGCCCATCTCGCAGCTACTACGAGTGTTCCAACCAGATTTCCTACGATTAGTCTTGCTCCCATCAACACACCGCGGACTCCCAATGTCAATCCAACACTACCACCTAGATACCGTGCGTTGAATGCTACCATTCCTACTCCCACGCAAACTCCATCCAGCTCTCCTAGTGGTCCTTCTTCTTCTGGGCACTTTCTTCCCGATTTTGTTCCAACACTCCCTCAATTTCCTTTTGGAGGACTTTCTTTGTCTTCCACTGGCAATCCTGATCCTAGTGGCGCTATTCTGTCATTCACTCCAACTTATCATCTTCCGATTGGTGCACAATCTCAACACGGTAGTATAACTCAACCCCCTCTTAGTTGGAAAATGTTGATTGGAACATTACCCTCCATTGGCGCACCACCTTCAATGGGAGGAGAAACTCCACCTTATGGGAAAAACATACCTCCGTCCTTGGCCTAGTATTGGAATCAGTTGATACAAAATTATTCTCAATTGACTGGGGGGCAGCAGTTTCCAACTGCGTCTGTAACACCCCCTAGCATGGGCCAACCATATCTCGGTTCGTTTAATCCCATTTGGGGGTCGAATGCTCAAACTCAAGCCTCTGTTCTAGGGTATAATTCGATGAGCTACTATCTTGTCCAACCACCACCGAATATGCCTAGATCTTCACATTATATGCAGACTTCTTATGGTCCTACTAGTTTTTCGATGGGGCTTCCTCCCTGGAGCCACCAATACCCGCAGGTGAATCGACAGTTACCTTTTCTCGCCACTTTGGATCTTCCGGATTTGTCTAGGATTTTAAATGATCCTATTCGTCACTCTCCCCAATGGCTTGTTATCCCAGCCAAGCTTCCCTCGGACATTCCTAAACTCAATGGCAAAATGGGAGAGGACCCAAACAATCATGTTATGACTTTTCACCTATGGTGTTCATCCAACTCATTGATGGATGACTCTATTTGTTTACGTATTTTTCAACGAACCCTTACCAGTTCTGCTGTGAAGTG
Organism: Picea engelmannii; assembly: GCA_009831015.1. Taxonomy (NCBI): domain Eukaryota; kingdom Viridiplantae; phylum Streptophyta; class Pinopsida; order Pinales; family Pinaceae; genus Picea; species Picea engelmannii. Next base: position 63,233 of record ML811131.1, on the reverse strand, counting down.
GTATATTGAATTGCCGCGAGGTTTCTTCTCTGATTCTAACACCCTAGATATGGCTTTCCTTATGCATTACCAGTTACCGATCCATTATGACACGGGCACCGAGATTTTGACTTCCTTCAAACAAACCAAAGGCACTCATATATCTGATCACATTCATGAGTGGCGAAGGAGACGACGTCTCATTAAACTTGAGCTCCCTCATCAGTTACTGGCAGAATGGTTTACAAAATCATTTGTGAACAAAATCGGTAAGGACATTTCCATGGGTGGCGTTGTCACGGAAGAGCAGGCTATAAGTCGTGCTCAATATCATGACCTCGTTTATTCACAAACGGGAACACTTTATGATTTACTACCTGAATTACCTCGTCCTAATGCTTCCAGCACTTCAACTACTCCATCTATCTCGCATGCAGCTGACGGTGTGATTGGTACTGCCCAAGCCCAATCACATGTCGCTTCAAGCACAAACCCTAAATATGCTTCTTCTAATGTTCAAAATGCTCTGTCTCCTGCCACTCCCATCGGCAAAACTTCTGAGGTAAATGCTGTCCAATCTACCCCAGTCGGTAAAAACAAATATAAAAAGGGGAGAGGCAAGAATAAGGAGGCAAAAAGTAATACTCAAGCAAAGAAACCTAAAACTACTCTTGTTGATGACCGGGATAAGCGCAAACCCCGATACCCTTGCCTTATCTGTGGTGATGATCACTACACGAAGGATTGTCCACGACGTACGAGGTCACTAAGTTTCTTCAGGGAGCCCCGAAACCCCCTACCCCGGTTGTCTTGTCCCAACCCTTCCCGTCTCAACAAAAGGCTCAGTTGGTCATTCATGACCAACCATCCTCTTCTACTACATCATATGTTTTGATGTGTACTGGTGATTCTAAGAAGAACAACGTTGCACTCACGACTTGAGCCAAAGATTATTCTCCATCTAAGGAGAAGGTTAACAATTTACCTCCTGCTTTGGTACAACCCTCTCCAGCGACTCCACCTACCCATGGTCCTCTTCATCTCGAACGACCGAGCCTCGACACAGTTCTGCGACCCCCCCTAAGGGTGTCGTTCGGAAATTGACTTTCAATCCTCATGCTCGTGCGGCCCAGAACTACAGCATTGTTGAAGATCTGGCCCAAGCACCTTCTGCGATGTCAGCCCTTGAAGTCCTTCAAACTTGTCCTGTGCAACGGAAGGCACTGTTGAAAGCTATCGGTGGAATTGACCCAACGGATACAAATTTAATAGTCTTTGACTTAGACGATCACATTCCACGGTTACCCCCTCAACTTGCGTTCCAGATACAAGTTGTTGTTTCTGACAAGAACATTTGCCGAATAGTTATCAACGAGGGTGCCTCGACGTGTGTCATGTCTTTTGCTTGTTGGAAAGCCATAGGCTCTCCTCCCTTGAATGAATCACAAAACACTCTTAAAGCCTTCAATGGCTCTGGTTTTAAGCCCTACAGTGTTCTTCCTTCGTTGCCCATCACGTTAGAAGGTAATATGGTTCAAGTTGAAGTGGAAGTCTTTGACGCTCCACTTGATTATAATCTTTTGCTTGGCCGCAGCTGGATCGATTCCATGCGCGTCATTGTGTCGACACTTTTCCGTGTAGTACGTTTCCCTCATCAAGGAAATGCTGTTACCGTCGACCAACTCGCCTTCTTCAATTCCAATACTCGTACTGGAAACGTACAGTTTATTGCTAAAACCCACCGGGTTATGAGAACATCGGTGTAGGCCTTCTAAAGGACTCCTCGTTAATGGGTACTTTCCCCATTCCACCGGCCGATGTTCCATGCTCATCTGTTGCTTTTATCCACATGATCTCCACCATGCCTCACGAACTTGCTGCGTCATGGGACCCTTGGATTGTCCCTGACCCTGGAGATCATATTTCTTTCGGCGACGCAATGTCGTTAACTCCGGTTGAATCTGCTTATCAAGCAATTCAATCGGAAACACCTTCTACTCCCTCTCTTGATGAGTTGTCTCCCGATCCTTTTCGTGTTATTTTTCCCACTGACGAGATGATCATGTCTGTCATGGAGGACACCCCTTGGGATGATGGGCATCATCGTTCCATCCTTTTTCTAGAGCAACATACTCTTGAGAACTACCAACGGATTTCGACTCCATCGACCGTTGTTGTCATCTCAACGGTTCCTGAAACTACACACGATGTGTTTGTTGAAGGGAAATTAAGTAATATCTCGCCCACAATTCCCATTGACATATCTGTTAAACCTGGAATCATCGAAAATGTCCATATTGGAGCTTCATGTTCCCTAGACGAAATAGTCACCTATACGTCCCTTTTCAAATAATTTCATGACATCTTCACCTGGAGCTACGAAGAGATGCTAGGTATCGACCTTGCAATTATTGTACATGATATAAAGACATACCCCAGTGCTAAACCCGTCCGACAACACCTTCGTCCAGTTCACCCATGTAAAGCGGCTGCTATCAAGCTCGAAGTCGAGAAACTTCTGAAAGCTGGCTTTATTTATCTGGTGGCTCTTATAGACTGGGTTTCCAATCCTGTCCCGATTGACAAAAAAGGAGGCACCATTCGTGTATGCGTTGATTATAGGGATATTAACAAAGCTTGTCCCAAAGACAACTTTCCTACCCCCTTCGTCGATCAGATTGTTGACGATTGCACCGGAAGTGAAATCTTCTCTCTCATGGATGGTTTCTCTGGCTATAATCAAATAAACGTTGCTCCTGAGGATCAACATAAGACTGCTTTTATTTGTCCTTGGGGTATTTTTGCCTATCAAAAAATCCCTTTTGGTATTAAGAATGTGGGCGCAACTTTTCAATGCGCTAAGTCTTATGCTTTTCATGATATCAAGCACATCGTTCAGCCATATTTGGACGATTTACCCTCTCATTCTATGCATAGAGTTGATCACCCCAATCACCTCCGAGCCATTTTCGTTCATTGTCGGTTCTACCATATACGTTTAAATCCCCATAAGTGCGTTTTCTGTGTAGAATCCGACCGTCTTCTAGGTTTTATCGTTTCGCGTCAAGGTATCCGGGTGGATCCTTTGAAGGTTGAGGTGATCCTTAATCTCCCTCCTCCTTCTACACTTCGCCAGTTGCAAAGTTTGCAGGGGAAAGCAAACTTTCTTCATCGTTTTATCCCAAACTACGCCGATATTACTCATGGGTTTACGCAGTTATTAAAGAAAGATTCAGAGTTCGTCTGGGATACCATTACCAACAATGCTTTTGAAACTTTGAAGTTGTCCCTAATGTGAGCTCCGCTTCTCTTCCCCCCTGATTACAGTCGCGATTATTTCATTTATCTTGTTGCCCCGGAGTACACTATTGGCATGGTTCTCGTCCAAGAGGATGATTCGCACGACGAACATGTTATTTACTACTTGAGTCGAAGTCTCACACCCACTGAAATCAAGTATCAACATGTCGAAAACTAGCCTTGGCTACCGTTCAAGCCGTCAAACACTTCCGGCACTATATTCTCTCACGCAAGACTACGGTGATTTCTCATTGCAACCCTATGCAACATATTTTGACACGTCAATTGCTTGGGGTAAAATAATCCAAATGGATTTTGATACTCCAGAATTTTGACTTTGAATTCGATCGCGCCAAGTCTAAGAAGTCCTTACTTTTTGCTGACTTGATATGCGATTTTCCTCCTTCTGCAACGGAAAATGTAGCAGTTGATTCATTACCCGATGAATCTCTTTTCCTTATTAGCACTGATGATCTTTGGTATGGGGATATCATTATATATCTCCAAACACAGACTTTCCAACCTACTTTGTCTAGTACTGAACGACGTCGCATACGCTATCAAGCTCGTCAATACATTATTCTCGGGGATACTCTTTACCATCGAGGGATTGAATCTATTTTTCGACGTTGTCTAACATTCGACGAAGCCGAGAAAGCTCTGAATGATTTCCATTCTGGAGCATGTGATGGTCATATGTCCGGTTATGCTACTGCCCAGAAGATCTTACATGCAGGGTATTTTTTGCCTTCTTTGTTTAATGACTGCATTATTCCCGTTCAGAAATGCCATACCTGCCAGACCTACAACAAGAAAATTCAGTCACATCCTGCTCCTCTTCATCCTGTGGTCTCAGTTGGTCCCTTTGCGAAATGGGGCATCGATTTCATGACATGTCACCCTCACTCGGTCGGGGGGCATGGTTACATCATTGTAGTCGTTGATTACTTTACGAAATGGGTCGAGGCGATGCTGACATTTGACAACACTGGAAAGACCATAGCCTTCTTTCTTTTTAATCACGTCATAGCTCATTTTGGTTTTCCCCAAGCTATCGTCACTGATCATGGTAGCCACTTTAGGAATTTTATGATGTCTGAACTTACGGAAAAGTTGGGTCTTCGCCATGATAACTCAACGCACTATTATCCACAAGCTAATGGCCAGGTCGAAGCGATCAACAAAGTTCTCATAACTATGCTTCGACAAATGATAGGGATTCATAAAACAAGTTGGCACACAATGTTGTTTTCGACATTGTGGGCGTACCGGACATCCATCAAGTCCGCTACTGGGTTTACACCTTTTCGATTAATCTATGGTGTGGAATCCATTCTCCCTATAGAATGCGAGATACCCTCTCTGAAGCTAGTTGTTGAACTCCTACCCAACACTTCTGCTGAAGAAGAACGTCTATTGTATCTAATGCGATTAGACGAAACTCGACGTGATGCCACCCTAGTAATAGAATCCCAGAAAAAGCGTGTCAAGGCCCAATATGATAAGCATGTCAAGCCTCGCGTTTTCTCCGAAGGTGATCTTGTTCTTCTCTATGAACAGGATCGAGATATGTTAGGACCTGGGAAATTTGAATCCATGTGGCGAGGTCCTTATATCGTTCATTGAGTTTTGGAAAAAGGAGCATATGAGTTGGTAGATTACGATGGTATCCCTTTGAGTGAACCTAGGAATGGGTTGTACTTGAAGAAGTACTATGCATAAAATCATATGTGCACTAATAGTTGTATTTTTAATGTATCATGCTTCTTGTGTGTTACTATAGTTTGCTTTGGTCGGTATCTGGTCTCTGCCCTTATGTGACATTGTGTTTGATTTCCAGATGTCGGAGTCTTTGCTACCCTATATTGTCTTCGCTGATGGCGCTAGTCGTAGTACTCAGAACCTTGCTTCTGTTGCATGGGAAATTTACGCCCCTACAAACGAACTTGTCTCTTTGTAAGGTGTGTGTCTCGGCCGTGCAACCAACAACATTGCAGAGTATAGCGACGTAATTGAATTATTGGTTGACGATATCTCTCTCGAAATTCGTCATTTGGTTGTGTGACTTGACTCATAGCTTGTAGTACTACAGTTAAGTAATATCTACTCTATTACTCTATTTGAAGTCCTACTTTGTTACGGGTGTATTTGCAAATTCGCCTCTTGGAACGTTATTTTGATCACATTGAATATCAACATATTCCTAGATGTCTAAATACATTAACAGATGCATTGGCTAATTATGTATTGGATAGACATTTGAATCATTTATAAGTCAAACACATCGAAATTCACACAATATAAGGTAAACCGGTAGAAGTCGTTTGTATATATAACGATCAAAAGAGTTTTTTACAAAAATTTTGTCCGAAGACCAAAATGTCAAAATTTGAAGTTCATAGCTTCTACAAAGTGATGTCATGGATGACATTCACGGTAACACATGACTTCCCTAGAAACCCTACAGAGCAGTCAACTCATAGATTTTGATACCCCTACAGTATGACGTTGATCGTGTCATGGAATCTCTTCCAGATTCATGTCTGGAATGTCTGCAGTCAAGCCTTCTAGATTTTATTCCACCACTTGATAATCCTCAGCATACTGTGGTGTTGTCGGTACCTCTCCTCACCACTGGATGGGAGAAGTTCTAGGAGGTCTATAAGGTACAACATCTATGTTATCAACAAACGATTTTCTATTAGTCTTTAGACGAATGTATAAAACAAAAACATTTGAATATGATAAAATTCACAAAAACATTTGAAAAGAAAAAAATGTGTGTACTTCTTACCAAGGTCCCCCCACTGAGCATCCTCTAGAAATACCAAATCCAGATCTCCTCGGAAATCCAGCCCAACATAAGTGTAGTCATCAACCATCAACATCTGTGATTGAAGCCAGTCAAAGAAAGTATCATCATATTTGATGATCGGTCCTGCTACGTGTCGGGCCATGAGCCGACACCATCTCAGCATCCATGGATCCCTAGGAGCCAATAAATTCCACTCCACCTGTAGCCTCAGTAATGGGACCCGCTCAAGGAAGAAGGATACCAACAAAGATCCATACCCGAATTGCTTCAGGTCACCTCGCCTACATTTGGTCAATTGCTTTTTTATACTGCAAAGCACAGCATCTGCCCAGTTGAACACTCGAGGCTCAGTACACTCAATAGCATACTGGAAGTAACTCTGTAATGCCATGTGAGTAGAAGAACTCCCAGCCATCCAAGCTATAGTGAAAAGGATAGTACGAAGGGTCAAGTCTCGTACCCCCCAGATAGCTACTTTTCCTTTCTTTCTCTCAGGCTCGAGAACGCAGTGTAAATTGCAGTACTCGCTCATCTTTATCCCACCACCTCTACTACCAGTCAAGCTCACATAGTACCCCTGTCATGACAAACCAGTCAAAAAGTAAATGTCCTCAATGTCTAAGGACAGTGTATGGACCCCCACATGAAACACCTGCTGATCAGGGTCCCACATACGCACCAGGTACTCTAATAGTCTGACTTGGGCCCTCATGCCCGGGATGCGAAAGTACTTAAGGAGCCCACATTCTCTCAAAGCAGCTATAGTAGGTGGATGATTTTCGTCCATTACATTTTCTTCTTCATGTTCCCTTTCACGCCATTCAAGCACCATGTTGATGGCCAATTATTTGCATAAGAGACACAACAAGAAGATTAGCAACTATTTTCATGAATCCATTCTTTTTCATTTGCTAAATTTAAAAAAAAAAATTGATCTTTGCGGTTCTCGCAGGTGCCCTGTGTGCACAGTACGAGAACCTCGTAGGTGGCTTTAGGCTCACCTACGAGAATGCCTCATTCTCGCAGGCCCCGTATAGCCTCCCTGCAAGAATGGCAGCGCGCATGTAGGTCTTGGAAAATCAACTTAAAAATGAAAATTTAACCAATGAAATTACAAAATTAAACCATGAAAGTGTTAAGGATGAAGAGCCTACCTAACTGTCGTAGACGACTCGTTGAATGGTCTCTCGTAGCTCGAGCAATCTAAATCCGAACTTGGAGGGTAAAAGAGGGGTTTTTTGAGCTCAATAGTGGAAATGTAAAAATGATGTGGTAAAAAGAGTATTTACTTTTACTATATCATTTTGGTTTTTTATGATTATTTATCGATTAAACCCTAATCCCTAATGTCATGTTGAGTGTAACTCTTGCAGGCGTGATGACTTTGATGATAAAATATAGGGATACGGACATGTTTTTCTTTGTTATCGCGTGTTTTTGATTGGTTTTTATGGTTTTTATATAAAAACTTAGAGAGTGGTCTTTGTCCGTTCTTGCACTCGTAAATACATGAGAACGCGATCGAGCGTACTTTTATCACTTTTTCGTTCTCAACATGGTTATACGAAAAAGGAACCCCACTGGAGTCCTCTTTAAGCTCTTTTCAGACTCTCTAAACATGAAAACATCGTCAAGCGACCTTGCTATTTTCACACTCGATAAATTATTTGAAGTAAGCGTCTGGTGAGGGATAATTTATCTCTTTTTTGGTCTCATTCAGACTATTTTACGAAAAAGGAACTGAGAGAGTTCTCTTTTAAGAGTTTTTTCCAAACTCTATAATCTTGAAAAACCTTCGAGTGTTCTATCTCTGGACTCTTTAAACAAACATTGACAAACCCGTGATGGGACTGAACCACTCCTTCTTAGGGTTCGTTAAACATACTCCAAGGGACTCGTCTGAAGGATGAGCTTACATCAACAAGAATATGTTATCCTCCTCAAGCTTGCATAAAAATAAAGAGGTACTCACCAGAAATGGTGGGGGAAAATTTGGGAAAGGGATATGTTTTCATCTTCGTATTGATTGGCAATAAGTGTCGCTCTTGAACATGACACCCCCTATTCATCATTTGAAGCCGGTTTGGGAAATCCATTTGTCTCTCATTCGATTGATTACAAGATCATTCCCTGTGTTGTCTTTGAGTCAATGCTGCCAAATCATTGGTAATGCCATTCATATGTGAAAGAGAAGTCCATCTGAAACCATATTGAGTCGGTCATCTGCAGTTATCCATTCTCTCTGTGTCGGCCTTCCCGTGTCCAGTCCAATTCACATCATACTATGTTTCGCCTTCAAAATTTGTTACTCATTTCGTTTCATTGATGGGGGATACATCAAGGCCCTCCTGTGATGAGTTTTTTTCCGTCGACTTCAGCTCATTATCCAGAATCAAGACTTAGAAATTATTTGGTACCTTGGAGCTTGCATGTCTCAATGGTAGGTTTCCTCTCTTTCGACAATGGGTTTACATCATTGACCCCTGATCGAAAGATTTCATTGGATGTTTGACTTCAACTCATTTATTCACACTCGATGGATTGTACTATGGTACCTTGGGAGTCATTGACATCAATGGTGATTTCCCTCGCACTTGTTAACGGTTTCATCAATGACCGGTAATCAAGTGGTTTCTACCATGTTCGACTTCAACACATGTAATCACATGGTTAGATTCGAACTTTGGGCGACGAGATTGAAGACCCTGGATATCATCTTTTTGATCCAGGTTGTGATGGAGTATGTATAATTTGCGACACATAGATCCACTGTGTATGTCTCGTGGCTATGTCGTCTTGATTTGAAATTTCTCGCATAGATCCACAGTGTATTCTAGTGGCTATGCTATATTTTGACGACATGGATCCACAGTGTATGATTGGTGGCCATGACCCATGTATATAATGTCATCAGTCTGTGATCTGAGTATGGGAATTCCTACCTCATAATTGATATATATGATATTCTACAGATGCTTGGTTGTTCGCAGGTTTCCGATTAGGTGTGCTCCTGGTTCTCGACACACACATGCAGCTTACAAAGTCTATCGGCTGTCACTGGTTCCAACCTCATACTTTGGGGGGAATTCTATTACCCATGATTTTGGTCATCATGATGATGTATTGATGATGGTGTACTCAGGCTCTTCATAAGAACTTTCTCCTGAGAAAAGTTACTTTCTTCTCTTTCCATAAATCTCATTTTTGAAGAAGGTTCGCAGGCTGCTAGTATATTTGCCTGCGAGAATGCCTGATTCTCGTAGGCTACCTTAAGCCAGAGTGTGAGAAGTTTACGCTGTTTTGAACTGCTAGGGTGCGAACTCTTCCTAAAGCAAGGAAAAAGATGAATTCTCGATGCTTCTAGAAGGGAATCTTCTAGAAGTATGAGATGGCATTCGAATGGTTATCCTAGTACTGGATTCCCTGATATTTTGGGATCATTCTTATCCAAGTAACTAATTCATTCTCTCCTATATATTAAGGGAATTCTAATGGAAAAGGTTAAGCAAGATTCATTGGAGAATTGGTGAAAGAATTGTGTGAAGGACTCAGCATTGAATAGCAGCTTGAAGACTCTAGCATGTCTATCAAGAGGATTTGATCTTCTTCATGCAAGGATTGAGCAAGTGTGTGTGTCGAAGCCAAGGGCCATTGAAAGGAAGTTTGCGACATCAAGGCTTGGGTTGTAATATTTAATTTCCATTAATATGATACAGTAGCATGTCTCTTTCCCATAAATTTATTTCCACTTTATTGTATAATTCCTTGATCATATACATAGATTGACTGTTGAATAGATTGTGCTATCTTCACTTTGGTTGGTTTGTGTTGTCTTGGTCTTGGATGCACGAGAGCACTGGAGCGAAGTGGGAGAAACAAAGACCATAGGAAGCGATAATAAGGTATGTTATTTGTTCTTGTTTCCTAGTTAATTCAATGGTCAAAATCTAGGGAAAGAGTCATGTTCTATCTTGCTTTGTTCTAGATCCAGGTGGATCTAGGGAGATCGGTTAGTGTTCGAACCTACGGATTTATCCAATAACAATTTTAGTGAAGAAGAAGATGCAATTGTGTTCACAAATGATGGTTATTTCAAGAATCGAATTGTAAGTAATGATATAATGCAGCTAAAAAATAACATCATTCCTAAAGGCCTGGTCCCATTAGAGAAACTCTTTGACAATAATGATGTGGCCAGGAGTCCTAAAATTATTGTAAATGATGGAGATGTTGAAGATTGCAACATTGGGAGTCAGGAAGATCCCGAGATCATTAATTTGTCCAAGACACTTAGCCCGGAGGTCAATAAAAGGTATATCAATTTAATGAAATAATTTCTTGATGTTTTTGCCTAGAGTTATGAAGATTTGAAAGTTTATGATACCAAGCTGATTCAGCATGTGATTCCAATCAAAGAGGATCATAAACCTTTCAAACAGAAATTAAGAAGAATAAATCCTTTGTTGTTTCCCTTGATTGAGGAAGAGATAAAGAAGATGTTTGAAGACAAGATTATACTGTCTCGAGGTTTTCTAAGTGGGTGAAAAATCCGGTATTTGTCAGAAAGAAGAGTGGAGAGATCCAAGCATGTGTAGACTTCATAAATATGAACAGGGTGTCTCTCAGGGACGATTACCCATTGCCTAAGATGGATCACACTCTACAAAAAGTGGTGGTTTCTCAAAAAAATATCAGTGTTCGATGGTTTCTCTAGGTACTGTTAGTATCCAGAGACTAATATTTCAATTTTCTCCTTGTTGCAGGAATGGGTTTATTCCCGTAGCACCGAGAAGTGTTGTTCCTGAGCAACGGTGTTGCACATGCTATATATAGTGTTTCACTTTTAACTCGCCTCATTAGAGGAGGTACATGAAGGTTGGAAGTTCTTATTCCATACACCCTTGACGTATGGCTATGATTCCTTGATTGAGATAATTTGTCCTTTAAAGGCTAATTTTTATTAAAGGTTTTCCAAATTGTTTTTAGAGTTTCATTGGCCTTTGCACAGGGTTGGTTTTATTATAAATTTCACCAAAATTTGGTTGCGCCAGAAGGACAATCTCCAGTCCTCGAAACCACACACCTGCTATCATACAAGACACGAACTAGTAAATACATGCAACACAAGTCAATCCAAAGCCTAGTGCTAAGCGCCAAGCCACATGAAAGATGAGCCACGAATCTATGTGCACAATGCTTTATTATCCTTTTTGAGGGTCGCCAATTTTACTAGTCGTCAAGGAAAAGATCCATGTGTCAACAAAGTCAAACACCTGCCACCAACATGACATAACTTTGTTCTGGACATCCAAGTGTTGGTCATATGTTGGGGTGATTTTTCTGATGGGGAAAAGGAACTAATGGGTATACTTTTGAATGCTCGATTTCTTGAGTATCCAAGGGTTATGTTCGAGCAGTGTTAACTCAAGGAATCATAAGAGAAAACCAGGCCAATAATATTCAGAGTGATCAAATGCAAGTGAGTACTCAGACAAGCATTGATGGAAGCCCAAAAATGCCAAGCATCTGGTGCTCTCGAACCTATGACCAAGTGTCAACGCTAAGCAGTACTTCAAATCCAAGTATCGGAGGTTAATATTTTCAAATGTGTTTCACCTGTTGAGTTTTTCGCAATGAGCAGTTCGTGTCCGAATTAAGAAAATGGGTTTTCCATGAAAGCGGTCATCTTAAGGCTATAAATGTTCAGCATTATAAAGTTGGGGAGACTTTTAAACCTTCTATGTAACGAATCACTGATCACCTGGAATACTCCGTTGAAATTTATGAATGGACTGGAAAGGATTGGAAGCCTTACATTGCAGATGACGTACAAGTGTGGTTTTATATGATGAGTCCTTATGTTCTAAAGACATTGTCACATGACAATAAAGGATTATTTTATGTTTCTTTCCAAGTTCCTGATGTTTATGATGTTTTCCAATTTAAAATTGAGTATCAAAGGGTTGGTTATACAATTCTATCTCTGAGCAAGCAGATTCCTGTAAGGCCTTTCAGGCACAACGAATATTAAAGGTTCATAAAAGATGCTAGATCGATAGGGCTTATGTGTCAAGAGAAGCTGACTATGGTGAAGATGCACTGCGTAGAGCTGATTTTACATCTCCACCTGGGCATTCATATTCTTCACTGATTAGGTCATCTTCACTGTATCGATGTTGATTGAAATTTTATGATTTCTGGAAGATTTTGTTGCTTACAATTTTAAATTGTTGGAGATCATTTTCATGCTCTATTTAAGTTTTTTCCAAGCTGCCAACAAGGAGAAAGAGTTATAGGTCAAACATTGTTTCCATATTTTCAGGCATCGAGAGATCTTGTTGAGTTGGAGACAAGGCATCTGGTAGCAGAGGAAATCTACATCAGATCTACATTTCCAAGTTCACATTCCATGTTCTCAGACAAAGGATTAATAGTTGGTCGAAGATTCATTTCCAATACTTTGAGAACATGGTTGACAGATTTGAAGGCATAATATCAAAAGTCAACCAAAATAGATTCAGTCTTCCAAGGTGGTAGATGAGGTGGCTGATTATTTTGCACAACATTTAGCAACAGTCCCATATTACTAGCCAGCAAACTGAGAGAACGATCTTTCTGTTAAATATTACTCGAATTTTAAAGAAACTACTTCAGTCAACTCCAAATTCATAACAAGGCATTCAATCAATGATTTTAGGCAGCAATTGGGCATTTAAGCTACAGTTGATATTCTCAAGCCAGAAAATCAGTAGACAAATGGCAAATCCATCAGCAACCTCAGTTATTCGGGACTTTTTCAACCAACTTGGTTTTGCGTTTGTTTCTATTAGATTTTGTTGTTAGATTGAAGATTTTTATTAGATTTTACCAAAAACATTTTTTTTTAAATAGGTAGGGTAATATGCCTATTAAAAGGAGCAATTTGTAATGAGAAACAAGGGGAGAGGGCCCGAGAGGGGAGAGGCCTGAGAAGAATTTGAAGAGTCGGCCTATGTATGACCATTGTAAGCCTATGGGCAGTTTTATTAAGCATTCATTTCTGACATTGAACATCCATGTGAGTTATGCTATCAGATTGTGATTTCTTCGTTTTCCATTCTGCTTTTCCCTCTTTCTTGAATGAGTTACAGCCATTGAGAATCAATGATTGTCCATAAACAATAGATTCTTGAGCAGCAAGATTTGTTGTGATCTTCCTTCTGTTTGTGTGCTTTGTTCAAGTACCTGTCAAATCCATTTTGCAGAGAGAATCTATGTTTGGTGGATGTTCTACTATTTGTCACATTCTCCATTCTTTTATCCATCATGGTATAAGTATTTATCTGATATGTAGTTCATTGGCCTTCAATCTAATAGAGTGTTTACTTGACTCCATGCCCAATGGTGATTCACTGATCTGGATTTATCTTATCCCTTTATTCTTTCTCTTTCACTTTACCTGATCCACCTTTTTTTTTTCAAAACCCAAAACCCATCCTTAATTATAAAATCATTGCAATAACTAAAGATGTGTTAGGCTTGACCCTATAGCAGTCTAGGAGCAACTTCTATCACTAACATCTTTTGGCGCCACTACCGGGGATGAAGCAGTGAAGAAATCTCCCTGGGAGAACGACAATGATCAGATCCACTTCTTGATGGTGAGCAAGAAGGGGGAAGATGCATGACTGCAGATATTTCACCATGGCGACTCTACTGTCTAAAGATTAATAGGCGACTACACTGGGATTTCAAATATGGAAGCCATTTTGGCTCAAAGGTTGGCCTTTTGTGACTTTTCAAATATAGTTGGTTTTCCAAACCCAATGCTTAGCAGAGGTGAATGGGAATGTTCCCTTCCTACATTTAAAGGAGAAGATTGGGAGGTACCAGCTAAACATTTGCTAGATTTCCATGAGTTTATTCGTGAACATCAGATTGTGCACGAGGATGTTAAGATCAATCTTTTTAGATACTCTTTGAAGGGAGTAGCCCTTGACTGGTGCAAATCTCTTCCAGCCGCCAGTATCAAATATTTGAAAGGTTTTCATGATACTTTCAATTTGTTCTGTAAAGATGAATTTAAAGCTAACGTCCTTTTTCTAGAATGTTGTCATGAATATAGTTTGTTTCGTCAAATTAATGGACATGAAAAGTGTGATTGTGCTAAAAAGTCTATGGTTGTAGACGATACTTTTTTGAAAGATTCAAGGGTGTTAGATGACCTTCATTTTGACAGGAAATTTGTAGATACATTTGACATCATATCAAATGTATCTATTTTTTCTAATTTGCATAAAAATCAGGCCATGTCTTTTGAGATCTCAAATGATAAAGAGCAGATAGCATATGGCAGCGGTCCTGGATCTGATCATGATCATCATGATACTGATAGAGAAAAGTTCCAACAACAATTGATGCTTGTTGCTGGGTCAAATGTTGAGCAGTCAATATATGAGTTTATAGTACTTGGAAATGACATTCATGATCAACCATCTCATGAGATCAGTTATGAGGAAAAGAAACCTTTTGATTTTAAAAAACCAAGTAAGATCATACATCAATTTTATGATCCCATTGTTATATGGATGGAGTATCTATTTTTAGTAATGCCACATATTACAAGGTTTGGCATGATGGTTTGCAGCAATAAAAATGAGATGGTTGCGGTTTTATTGTTGCATATTTTGTTCTCTTTTCATGTCTTTTGTTGTGTATATGAAGACACATCAAGCAATTTTTTGCTTGAATTATTTTTCTGGAAATTCATATATACCTGAAACATTATTTTCAGTAGTTAGAGTAGGTAGCATAGATGAACAAGCTCATGGCTGAGCATTTATAGTTTGCACAATATGTGAGGTTTGCATCTAGTGTTTGGTTTCAGTTTTGAAATAAAGACTCCATGCCCAATGCATATAAGGCACTATTGGCAGGGGAAGTTTGACTTCAAATGAGGAGCAGAGTTGCAGAAGTTTGGGAAGATTTGAATGATATTGGTTGACTCCATAACCCAATGGACTAGGCACAACACAGAAGTTGTAGATGTCTGCAGAGCGAAAGATTTGTAGGGTCAAAATCGCACAGATGAGAAGAAATGATAAAGGCACACTAGTCTGCTCGTTCTTGATGCCTCATAGGGAGAGCATCATTCCCCAGAAGGAGCCAATGTTAGTATCCAGAGACTAATATTTCAATTTTCTCCTTCTTGCAGGAATGGGGTTATTCCCATAGCACCGATAAGTGTTGTTCCTGAGCACCGGTGTTGCACATGCTATAAATAGTGTTGCACTTTTAACTCACCTCATTAGAGGAGGTACAGGAAGGTTGGAAGTTATTATTCCATACACCCTTGATGTATGGCTATGATTCCTTGATTGAGATAATTTTTCCTTTAAAGGCTAATTTTTATTAAAGGTTTGCCAAATTGTTTTTCGAGTTTCATTAGCCTTTGCGCAGGGTTGGTTTTATTATAAATTTCACCAAAATTTGGTTGCACCAGAAGGACAATCTCTAGTCCTCAAAAAAACACACCTGCAGTCATACAAGACACAAATTAGTAAATACATGTCACACAAGTCAAGCCAAAGCCTAGTGCTAAGCGCCAAGCCACATGAAAGATGAGCCATGGATCTATGTGCACAATGCTTTATTATCCATTTTGAGGGTCTCCGATTTTACCAGTCATCGAGGAAAAGATCCATGTGTCAACAAAGTCAAACACCTGCCACCAACATGACATAACTTTGTTCTGGACATCCAAGTGTTGGTCATATGTTGGGGCGATTTTTCTAATGGGGAAAAGGAACTAATAGGTATACTTTTGAATGCTCGATTTCTTGAGTATCCAAGGGTTCTGTTCGTGCAGTGTTAACTCAAGGCATCATAAGAGAAAACCAGGTCGATAATATTCAGAGTGATCAAATGCAAGCGAGTACTCAGACAAGCATTGATGGAAGCCCGAAAATTCCAAGCATCTGGTGCTCTCGAACCTGTAACCAAGTGTCAATGCTAAGCAGTACTTGAAAGCCAAGTATCAAAGGTTAATCTTTTCAAATGCATTTCACCTGTTGAGTTTTTCACAATGAGCAATTTGTGTCTGAATTAAGCAAGTGGGTTTTCCATGAAAGTGGTCATGTTAAGGCTATAAATGTTCAGCATCATAAAGTTGGGGAGACTTTTGAACCTACTATGTATCGAATCACTGATCACCTAGAATACTCCGTTGAAATTTATGAATGGGCTGGAAAGGATTGGAAGCCTTACATTACAGACGACGTACAAGTGCATTTTTATATGATGAGTCCTTATGTTCTGAAGACATTGTCACATGACAATAAAGGATTATATTCTGTTTCTTTCCAAGTTCCTGACGTTTACGGTGTTTTCCAATTTAAAATTGAGTATAAAAGGGTTGGTTATACAAGTCTATCTCTGAGCAAGTAGATTCTTGTAAGGCCTTTCAGGCACAACGAATATGAAAGGTTCATAAAAGCTGCGAGATCGATAGGGATTATGTTCCAAGAGAAGCTGACTATGGTGAAGTTGCACTGTGTAGAGCTGATTTTACATCTCCACCTGGGTGCTCATATTCTTCACTGATTGGGTCATCTTCACTATATCGATGCCGATTGAAATTTATAATTCTGGATGATTGCGTTGCTTACAATTTTAAATTGTTGGAGATTTGTTTCATGCTTTGTTTCAGTTTTTTCCAAGCTACCAGTAAGGAGAAAGAGTTACAGGTCAAACATTGTTTCCATATTTTGAGGCATCGAGAGATCTTGTTGAGTTGGAGACAGGGCATCTGGCAGCAGAGGAAATCTACATCATATCTGCATTTCCAAGTTCACATTCCACGTTCTCAAGCAAAGGATTAATAGTTGGTCGAAGATTCATTTCCAATACTTCGAGAACATGGTTGACAGATTTGAATGCATAATATCAACAGTCAACCAAAACAGATTCAGTCTTCGAAGGTGGAAGATGAGGTGGCTGATTATTTTGCACAACATTTAGCAGCAGTCCCATATTACTAGCCAGCAAACTGAGAGAACGATCTTTCTGTTAAATCTTACCCGAATTTTAAAGAAACAACTTCAGTCAGCTCCATATCATAACAGGGCATTCAATCAGTGATTTTAGGTAGCAATTGGGCATTTAAGCTACAGTTGATATTCTCAAGCCAGAAAATCAACAGACAAATGGAAAATCCATCAGCAACCTCAGCTATTCGGGACTTTTGCAACCAACTTAGTTTTGCGTTTGTTTCTATTAGATTTTGTTGTTAGATTGAAGATTTTTATTAGATTTTACCAAAGACATTTTATTAAAAATAGGTAGGGTAATATGCCTATTAAAAGGAGCAATTTGTAATGAGAAACAAAAGGAGAGGGTCCGAGAGGGGAGAGGCATGAGAAGAATTTGAAGAGTCGGCCTATGTATGACCATCGTAAGCATATGGGTAGTTTTATTAAGCATTCATTTATGACATTGAACATCCATGTGAGTTATGCTATCAGATTGTGATTTCTTTGTTTTCCATTCTGCTTTTCCCTCTTTCTTGAATGATTTATAGCCATTGAGAATCAATGACTATCCATAAACAACAGATTCTTGAGAAGCAATATTTGTTGTGATCTTCCTTCTGTTTGTGTGCTTTGTTCAAGTACCTGTCAAATCCATTTTGTAGAGAGAATCTATGTTTGGTGGATGTTCTACTATTTGTCACATTCTCCAATCTTCTATCCATCGTGATATAAGTATTTAGATGATATGCAGTTCATTGGCCTTCAATCTAACAGAGTGTTTACTTGACTCCATGCCCAATGGTGATTCACTAATCTGCATTTATCTTATCCCTTTATTCTTTCTCTTTCACTTTACCTGATCCACCTTTTTTTTTTCAAAACCCAAAACCCATCCTTGTTTATAAAATCATTGCAATAATTGAAGATGTTCTAGGCTTGACCCTATAGCAGTCTAGGAGAAACTTCTAGCACTAACAGGTACAATCAAATCACGGTACACACTGATGATCAGGAAAAGACATCCTTTACAACACCATGGGGCACCTTCATGTATGCCAATATGCCTTTTGGGCTCATGAATGCAAGAGAAACATTTCAAATGGATATGGATATAGGTTTTTCTAATGAGAAAGATAAATTTATTGTTATTTACTTCGATTATATCATTGTATATTCAGTTTCTGATGAAGAACATCTTAAACATCTAATGATGGCTTTTCAAAAGTGTAGGAAGTTTGGAATTTCATTGAACCCCAAGAAGTTTAATTTTGGCATGGAAGAGGGGAAGTTGTTTGGTCACATTATTTCAAAGGAGGGAATAAAGATAGATCCTTGCAGAGTTGAGGGAATCTTAAAAATTAGCACACCGAGAAGAAAAAAAGAAGTTCAATCTTTCCTGGGGAAAGTAAAATTTCTAAGAAGATTCATCCCTAACCTGGTTGAAATCATAAAGAATATCACTAACATGCTCAAGAAAGGAAGTGAGATCAAGTGGACCCCTGAAGCCAGAAAATCCTTTGAAGATATTAAAGTGGCATTGACCAAAGCCCCAATGCTGGCCAATCCTAATTTTGAAAAATACTTTATATTGTTTTATTTTGCCTCGGAGCACACCATTGCTAGTGTTTTAGTACAAAAAGATGAAAATAATTTTGATAGGCCTATAGAATACTATAGAAGGGAATTGAGGGATTCCCCATTGAAGTATGATATCATGGAAAAGCAGGCATATGAAGTGGTCAAGGCCCTAAAGGAGTTTAGAGTTTATATATTACATTATCATACCATTGTCTATGTGCCCAACAGTTATGTGAAGGACATTTTAACTCAGCTTGATCCTGAGGGAAAAGGGGGAAAGTTGATAGTTTTGTTGTTCGAATATGACCTTGAGATCAAACCTACAAAGTTAATCAAAGGGAAAGAACTTGCCAAGCTGATGGCACAGAAAAATTGTGAGCCCTTGGGAATTAACTTCATTGTTGATTTTTCAGTAGACTCAAAAGAGTAAAAGTTCCCTCGGGTATCTCAAAAATTCCTTGAATCCCCATGGTATGTTGATATTATTTATGTGTTGAGAAATTTGTAGGCTCCTCCTGAATTGAGTAAAACCAAGGCAAGGTTTTTAAACCTAAAAGCAGCAAATTTTTGTATTGTAAATCAATCTTTGTATTGGAAGGATCCAGGAGGAATCTTGTTGAGTTGTTTTCTGGGGAGAGAAGTAGAAAATACCATGAGAGAGTTTCATAAAGGTGACTATGGAGGGCACCATTATTGGAAAACTATTGTACACAAGATATTGAGAGTTGGGTTCTATTGGCCTAGCATTTTTTCTGATGTTTACAAAGAAGTTTCAAGCTGTCATGAATGCCAAATTTTTTATGGAAAGAGAAAATTGAAGCCTTTTCCCCTGAAGCCTATCTCTATTGAAGTACCTTTTAGACAATGGGGCCTTGATTTCATAAGATAAATTCATCCATAGTCTTCAACTTAGCACAAGTGGATACTAATAGCCACATAGTATCCCACCAAGTGGATTGAAGCAGTTCCCTCCAGGCAAGCCACATATACTATTATCATTCATTTTTTGGAGAACAATATTTTGTCTAGGTTTGGTTGTCCAGTCAAAATCATTATAGACAATGCAATAGCATTTCCGTCCAAAAAGATGGAAAAAATTTGTAGTGATTACAATATAACTCTTGGCCATTCCACATCTATTACCCTCAAGGTAATGGGTTGGTTGAGTCATCCAATAAGAGTTTGACCAAAATTATCAAGAAGTTGTTGCAAGATAACAAAATGTCTTGGCACAAAAAGATCATCCATGCACTATGGCCTGACAGGATCACTATTAAAAGGTCTATTGTTACTTCACCCTTCTAGATTGTGTATGGAATAGAGGAAATTTTTCCTACTTCATAAGGATTTCCAGTGATGAGATTGCTACAAAAGAATGATGCTAAACTAGATGTCACTCGAAGAAGAACAAATGAACTAATAAATGTCCAGAAAGAAAGAGAGAAAGCCTTCAACAACTTTCAGTTGCACCAAGACAGGCTTAAAAAGGATTTTGATAGGCATACCAAGGAAGATGATTTCAAAGTGGGGGATTTGGTGTTGAGATGGGATGCCAGGAACGAAGACAAAGGAAAGCATGGGAAATTTTACCATCTATGGTTGGTACCTTTCAAAATTGTGGCATACAATGGAAATAATGCCTATCTAATACAAGAACACAATGGAGATCTCGTCGGTGGAGGACCTGTGAATGGTAGGTTTCTCAAACATGATATCACTTAAAGAAATTTTCACCCTTTCCATTCCTTGTATATAACCATTTTTTTTAAGCTGAAGCAATTGGAATCAAATTAGCAGAAATTGAAGACCAAAGTGAAGGCCCTAAGTTATGTTGAGTATAATTTGAGTTTTTTGAATAATATGTTAATAAATTTAGTTACAGGAGTAAAATAAATCCCAATGGGTATGAACTTGGTCTATCGTTCTTTGCTACCTCGCTGGGAGGATAGCATCCCCATTTGGAGCCCATGTTATCACCATTAAAATTTTTGTGTGAAATCAAGATTTCGGGACTTAGTGAGGTGCTAAACTGGTTTGGAATCCTAACAAACTAGAGAAGGGGGTAAATCTGGCAGGAAGAGGCTAAGCTTGGTGGGGGCGCTAAGGTGATGGGACCCGATACGTCAGATATCGAGATCACTCCAGATAGACGGTCAAAGATCATTTCGGGGGGAGAAGTTGCGCGGACGATAATTTCAGAAAGCAGGTCGAAATATAAACTGTGGTTTTCGGTCGGTACCACGTGGCACCACCGAGTGCATTTCGGGGTGAGAAGCAGGTTTCCCCAAACCACTTCTTCATGCCCCCAAAATTTGGAAAAGTATATAAAGGACATTTGTCATGTATTTTATTATTATTTTAAAAGACTGAATCATTTGAAACTTGGCACGACCACCTTCGTTCGACTGCATATCAATAGTGCGCCATTGCATGCCCTTTCTGCTCATTTCCAGGTATTTTTAATCGTCTCTGTGGACCCTATCATAACTTCAATAACAGAGAAAGAACCTGTGTCGAATCAATAATCCCTAATTGATCGAGATTCAGATGTTTTAGACACTAAAATCACCATTCCTCCCATATTTGTGTCTAGAAGCAATCTATCTGATAATGTAGGAAGGAATACACTATTCCTTGAAGCAGTTCATGACACCATAGTCTCGTATGCTATCGAAGTCACTTTCCCTTTTCCCAAATTCATAGGTTGGCGCAGATCAGTATTCACATGAAGAAAACATTGTCGTAAATAAATAGGGGTCTGAGGCCATGTGTAGGGTAGAGAGTCTATCAATTTGAGATGCCCTCATTATACTAGAGTCTTTCTCCATAGTGTCTGAACCTTTCAAAGAAGAAAATATAATTAGGGTATATAGAGAGTGTCCATCAGAAGTTGAAGACTTGTTTTTACAGACAATTGTCAAACCAGAACATCTTTCAGAGAGTCTGTCTTTGCCAATGAATGTGAGTATAATGATTATTGAGGTTCAATGGATCTGTTCCCTCCTGACTCAAATTTTAGGTCTATATATTGACAAACATGTGGTTGAGGTCATGTTGGGTTTCATGTTGACATTTTTTCAGTCTGAGTCTGGTCTGTCAGTCTATATCAGTTGATATGGGTTGGTATGAGCATGAACATGTTGAGGGTTTTGATAAATTGGAAAACCTAGAATTCTGTGTTGATATGGAGGTAACCCTGCAACAGATTCAAACACAACAAGTGGAGGCAACCCTACAAAGAAGTCAAACACAACAAGCTCCTCAAAAACTGATAGTCAAAGTTCCTAAGATGAGTGTTTACAACAAGAAAATATGAAATGGTCATAAGAGAAAACAGAATTATTGAACGGGGTTGTAGTTGTACCTCCCACTATAGAATTTAGGCCAAGCATTGAAGGACTTGCCCAGGCTATGTCACAAGTTAGCATGAAAGAAGGGGAAATCAAAGGGCTAAATGTTGTGGGGTATTCTACCCTACGGACTAACAAGCTAGGGCTTTAAACTTGTATGCAGATCATGACCCTTCATAAACTACTTTTAACCTTCTATCCCAACCTAAAACCCTTTTTCACAAGCAAACAAGGGAAGAACCAACTAACCTTTTTATCGATGGTTGGTGTAGATCCTCCGTTGAGCTTTATCTCCTTGCTTCTGCTGCTCCTTCCAAAAAGAAATCCTGCAATCAAGACAAAACTATGCATGCATGCTATTGTTCTACTAGAGGGTTAGAGATTAAACACAAATCACATAAAAC
>ML811131.1:17337-31573 GCA_009831015.1 Picea engelmannii | reverse complement strand
TCCTCGATCCTGATCCTGGGCTCCTCCTCTTCTTTGTCCTTCAACTGCTTTGCTTGAATTCTCCTAAAGCTTGAGGAAAGGCTAAAGGGTTGGGACAAAACGGATTCGGCAATTGGGCAGAGTTTCTTTGCTATGATTTTCCTTCTTTGAATAGTACCCCTACCCCTTCTTTTATAGGCTAAAAGGAGCTAGGGTTTTAGACGAACTCTCGACCATGCATGGCAGGGAGTTCCAGTTAACTGACCCAAATCCTTTCGTCCCGATGGAAACTTTCCTGATTTTTTGCTTTGTTAGGTAACCGCGGGCTGTAGTGGGTTAGCCCGCGGTCCAACGCATGCAGTAGAAGGCCAGCAAGCGTTCCACCGCGCCCAATGCTAGGTTAGGGCGCGGGTTGCTTGTTTTGAGTGGTTTTGCAAGGTTTTATTCAGCATGGCTTTGGCAAGGAAGAGACATGAGTTGGCCTGAGGCCAGGTAAGCCTGTGTGGTGCATTTTAGGGTTATAACACTAAAAGGGAGCATAAAGAAATTGAAGCAGGAGATAAAAGCAAAGGATGAAAGAATGGCTCAATTTCAAAAGGATAATCAAGCCTTGCAGGAAAGGATATATAAATTGAAGATGAGATTAAGAAAAAAAGGCCTATTGCAAAGAGCCAAGAATATCATATGGGATTTTATAGATGATGAATTTGCCAAGTTTAGAGTGTATTTGAATTTCATCAATGATAAAGACAACATAGCCATCACAGCTAGAAGTAAGTGCACTGTTGTGAATGAGACTTTAGCAAAGAAACCATTAGAGTGGGCCCAAAATTCCATAAACCTTCTCAAATCCATCCCTACTACAAAAATTTAGACCATTGGAGTTAAATATAGAACTGCATTGATCATCTGGGCCAGGAGGGTTATTGCTAAACATAACTTGTTGAAATCAGACCAAACCAAGGCAACACAGATGGAGAAAAGTGTGCAAGAGTTCAAGGATCTATTTGAAGAATTGTTTATTAAAGGCCTCCCACCATTTTTGGATGGAAAAGGAAAACTATATGATCAGGAAGAATACAACACTCGACTCACTTAATTCAGAATGGATCACTCCAAGTTTTAAAACCTAGAGGAAAACTTGAAAGGAGCAACCCTGGTTGAACATCTAATTACATATTTTGAGATTCTCAATCAGTTCAAAGCCAGTGAAAATTGGACTACCATTCATGACATATGCCTCTTGCATTGACTCGGAGATCCTGATCAAATAAATGATGGATTGTGATATCCCTTCTGACTTGCAATGGAAGGAGATAGTACGGTTGGGTAAGATGAAGTATAGTTTTACAGAGTCTAGTAAATGACGTCCAAGTGTCACTAAAGATAGCAGACCACGTGGAAGGCCAGAGAAGAGCAAGTGGCGAGGAAAGAAATTGAAGCATCAAAGGAATCGAAAGCCAGATCATTAAATGTTTTCTTTCCAAATTATTGTAATTGGTTTCAAAAACCAAAACTATCATTTGGTAATCATTGTAATCAATTTCGGGAACTGAAATGTTTCATTTCAATTATTGTAATTGGTTTCAAACCGAAGGAACTCAAATTGTATAAATGTTAGGGATCCCAAATGTATTAGTGTTGGAAGAAGTGCAAGGGTGTGATTTTAAGCTATTCGGAACTTGAATGTAATTTCCTGAAGATGAATTGAATACACATGCAGAAGTCTTGAAGTTTCCATGAAAAGATTCTAATGGTGGTGAATTGAGTTTTGTCTCCTTTCTTTGTATGTATTTCCTGTATTTCTGATTTCATTTTCACTGTCTTTTGTTTAAATTGGATAGTGAACAGCCCAGAATTCATCTTGTGATGCTCTCGGATGAAGCAATTTAAACTGTGTTAAGTTCTTCCTAACTAATTCATAATTCATTTATTTAATGGTCTAATGCAATTATATGTTTTCTTTTCTTCGTACACTATGCAAATTTACAAATTATAGCTCAGATTTATCATCACATTTAGCCTATATCCTCTGGATATTTCTACAAACCAATCAGTGCTTCCATTTGTTTTCAGAAGTTTCACTCCATAGCCCTAAGTGTCCCTCCCCTTCCTTGCTAGAAAAATTTATAAAAAAAAACAACAAAACCTAGCCATCGATTGTCAAAGAAAGCTGAGCAGGCTAGTACCCAGCTCTAAAGTTGGTTTGTAGGTTACCTTTGTCATTTTTTTTATCAATCGAACAAATTTACAAATTGATAACGCCCACCTTTATGTCTTTTCATCTATCTAACCTCCCTTCCCTCTTTTTCCCTCCTTCCTCTCACTCTCTCACCCTATACCCCCCCTCTCTGTCTCCATATCCCGCACTTTATTTTTATTCCCTTCTCCCCCTCTCAAACTCTCTTTCTTCCTCTCTCTGCAGCCCCCCTCCTTACATCGCAAGGAAAGAAATGGCCTTGACCTAGACATGTCAAGGCCTAGACCTAAAACTAGACATAGCAAGACCTAGACATGGCAAGACTTGAGGCGTGACCTAGACCTATACAATGACCATGACATAGAGATAGATCTAGATTTAGACGATGACCTAGAGCTTGACATATACCATGACATATATCTAGAAATAGATTTAGACGATGACCTAGAGCTTGATGTAAACCATGACATAGACCCCCCTAGCTCCATATAAGCTTATTCATAACTTATACTCAAACATTGACCCCCTCTACACTCGAGACTTGAGTGCACTATGCATATACCTTTTGTACAACCCTTGCACCCACATCACCCACATATTTGTGCTCTAACCATTTCTCTATCCTTGAAAACACTTTCAATCCTAACCCCTCGGGCCTTAGTTGTCTTCATACACCTATACATGTTTATTCATAAAGATGTTTGGTCTATAATAAATTCTCTATCCAATCCATTAAGAACGTGCATGCTCTTTTGTCACTTGATTGAGCTATAGTTGTTGGTGATTTATGCTCAAGAGTATCACACACGCATTCCTAGAATGTGCATGTGCATTAGTGCGCACGCATTCTAGGAATGCACACGTGTTCTAGGAACATGCGCGTGTTCCTACTGGGTTTTTTTTGGTGCCAGACACACTCCATCACCTCATCTGATTCAAGGCTGACAAACAATCTGCGACATCTTCAAAAGACAATAGCGCACACAAACATGTTTTTCTTATTTTAATGTTCTTGTTTGATTCATAGAGAGTTTTGTGTTATTGCCCGACCATTGTAGGAAAATTTGGAAGACAAATTTTTCAAGTGCAATTGGAATTGTTGTTTGTATCTTCTTGTGTCTTCTTGGAATTGGAAGACAAATTTTTCCAAGTGTAATTGGAATTATTGTTTGTATCATCTTGTGTCTTGTTCGAATTGGAAGACAAATTTGTCCAAGTTCAATTGGAATTGTTGTTTGTATCTTCTTGTGTCTTCTTGGAATTGGAAGACAAGTTTGTCCAAGTGCAATTGGAATTGGAATCGGAATTGGAATTGTTAGATGTTTCTTCTTTTGTAATACAAAAACAAACTTCTCCACCTGGTTGTACCTTATCACATAATACAAAGACAAATTTTGTTGGGTGTTTGGAAGCCAATTTTTATCTTTAAACATGGGGAACCAACAGATTCGACAAAAAAATTTCCTCGAGAAAAAAAAACTGATCGAATAGGTAGAATAAGAGAAAAAACAAAGTTACGTATGTCAAAGTGTAGGCTTTCAGAAGAGGGAAATCCAATTTGTAGTGAAATAGATAACAACATTATTTCTCCTCTATCACTAGAAGAAAAGAACAAGAGTTCATTAGAGAGAAATTCATCCAGTATCTCATCAAGAAAAACTGTTTTGGATGACCAGATGATTGAGGATTTGCTTGGAGTTGATTATACAATGGATGAAATTAGAGAAGCAATTGGTGTTACAAGATTGTGGTGAAGAAGTTTTTCTGGTGCAATCTCTTGTTGTACAGTCAAATTCTCTAGAATCTAGTCAATCCCATGTTCACTCTCCTCCCACAGTTGATCTGCCAATGATTTAAGGGGTAAGAACTGCAACAGTGTTAACTCCATGGCAAGGAGTTCAAGAGTGCCAAAATAGTGGTTCATTGTCCCTACCTAGATTGAGCATTATGCGGCGAAGAACTCCTAAATGCATTCAGGTCGATGAAAGTGGTATATCATCACTTGAAGGTAAGTTACCTAACTGTAGTACTCATTATCACTCTTATAAAATCATTGAAGAATATTTTGAACCAAAATATGATACTGCTAAATGTCAATTATTTTTATCTTTGTTAAAATATAGAATGACTGTTGTTCGAAGAATTTTAGGCATTGAAATAGTCAAAAGTGTAGAAAAAATTCATCATATTTTTACAAACCTTGTAGATGATTTTCAAATAATTGGTAAGAAATATCATTCTAAAGACCGCAATGAAGCCTAGCGTGTCTTGTCACAATCAATTGTTAGCAAGATCATAAGAAAACATTGTTTTCTACAACAAACCTCTCACCCCTTGAAATGCAATTTCAAAACCTTTAGAAAGTATTCTCATAGAAGAGATAGCCTTGACATAGGTGGCCCAACAGATTTGTGGGCCTTCACTAGTAATCTACCTCATTCTTACATGAAGTTAATTGTACTAGTTCAGGATTTCTGGCATGAGAGCACCAGGCCTTCTTCCAACCGAAATGATGTACTAAAATTGAGAAGGGGATCTAGGGACCATGAACTCCATATTAACCACTTTCTTGACATTACACAAATAGAATTATACGAGAGATTTATAACAGTGCATAGTGCACTTAACTTGGGCCAAAGATATTTCCATAAATTCAAGCCTTGGCATGTTCGAATAAACACAATTCGTAACACATGTTGTTGTAGATATCACAAATTTGAGTATGGTTATCATTATGACACACACACACACACACACACACACACACACACATTGTATTTTGCATAAAACCCTTTTGCAGGAATGCTCAGTTGTATTGTCTCCATCGTCATCTAGATACTTTATTCATAGCATCTTGTGTACAAGGCTAGAGGGTTTTACATTTTATCAAAAACAATTCTTAGATGGGACATGCCCCAAGTGTTGTGGAATGAAATTACTCAGCAAGTGAATCCATGTAAGCGATGAGTATGGATTGGGGAGGAAGGAGGTTGTCTTGCAAAGCTTTAAATATGTGACATATGATATTGATGGAGGATAGGAAAGAAAAAATATACAATTGGTTACTTCCCAAGTATGAGTTTGTGACTTCATGAAGGACTTCATCGAAAATATGCAACATTGTGTTCATCGTGTCCATGTGGCTCGATGGCAGGACAATCATTTTAGAATATGCAAAGATATATTTCTTGCTGGCATTATGTTATCAGTGGTTAATCTTACTGAAAACTAAACCCTTCAACCACAAAATGAGATTTAAATCCAATATTATCACTCAAAGAAAGTCAGCATAATGGTCCATATCACATACAGGCACGGACCAAATAGTAATGAACAAAACATACTTATATTGAAAGAGTATCACTTCTACATAAGTGATGATTGGTGTCATGACTTAACCTATGTACAACATTGTTTTTAGTTGTTCTACAATCACCTTAAGGAGAAGAACATACAGATGGATCAACATTAGATTTGGTTAGATGGTTGCACAAGCCAGTTCAAAAATGCTCGTGTATTTCAATGGTTGTGTATGTTGCACAAAAAACTAAAGGTACCACACATTTGGAACTATTTTGAGTCTGGGCATGGGAAAGGGGAGCATGATGCAGAAGGTGCATGCATAAATAGAGTGTTACGTGGGAATGAAATGAAGTTCACAACTACTTCCCTCATTCGAGATGCAAAATCCATTGTTGAATGGTGTTCTTCAGTAATGGGAGAGGGAACAAAAACCCATGAAGAACAATCACACAGGAAAGGACATATACATAGATATTTTGGGGAGGTGGTCGATGTAGATGGATCACAGTGGTATGAATGAAAAACAATGCACGAAAATCATGGATTCCATTTAGTTAGAACATCAAATAATGTTATAGTTGAAATATGGACGAGAAAACTCTCATTCTTTTGTGGTCCATGTAGTATTAATGAATGGGATGATTGTGAATCGACAGACTAGGTTGATAGATGGGATTGTGTATCACTCCCCATTTCTCAACGTATAAATATGGAATTATCCAAGTTGGAGGAGAACCAATAAATTATTTCAATAGATTATGATCATGTCTCAGATCTCGTACTTCTGGGTTTGTTTATTCCTTCTATTAAATTTTGAATAAATAGAATTAATGTTTTATTCTTTGGTCATTTAATGGACTCACATTTTGGCACTCCATTTTTTGCAGGGAATACATACGTAGCAGTTTCCCCAAGAAATAATGAATGGGGCACTGATTATTGATTGGCACAATGCTTAGAGGGAAATTAGGCCATCATGAAATCAGTAACAGACTCCGAAGAAATTGAATTTTCTATTGGGTCGATGGTTATTAAAAGAGAATATCTGACACAAGATGAAATAACACGAAAGAAAGGTAGTTATGTATTTCAATATTATAAACCAGGTCAAGTTGTATACAACTTTACAAACTTCATTATTGGTACAAACCTCCAAGTACAAACAATTCCAAGAAATAACTCATCAAAGGTATGATACCTCTTGTCTTACTATGAGCACGAGAAGTTAATGGATATCGTCAGTATTAGAAGTGATCCCAATGGTCTACTTGAATGACCATAGGTATGTAAAAGGAATAATTTTGTCTTCATTTTGACTGATGTTAAAATATTTGGAATGTTGTTAAAATATACCATTACTTAAAATATTTTAGTATGTAAAATTTTTTGACTATTGTCAAAATATACCTTTCCATTCCATCTCTTTCCATGCCATGCCTTGCCTTTCCTTTCCTTGCCTTCCCTTTCCATGCCATTCCACTCCATGCCTTGCGTTGTCTTTCCTTGCCTTTACTTCCCATGTCTTGCCTTGCATTTCCATGCCTTTCCTTGCCTTGCCTTACCTTGCCATGCCTTACCTTGTCTTACCTTTCCATGCCTTGCCTTTCCTTTCATTGCATTGCCTTCCCATGCCTTTCCTTGCCTTTCCATGACTTCCCATTCATTTCCTTGTCATTCCTTCCCATGCCTTTCCTTTCTATGCCTTCCCATGCCTTTCCATTCCTTTCCTTGCTTTTCCATGCCTTCCCATGCCATGCCTTGCCTTTCTTGACTTGCCATGCCTTCCCATGCCTTTTCTTTCCATGCCTTCCCATGCCTTACTTTTCCTTATGATGCAGGAGCATCGCTAGCAGGTAGCAAGTGCGCATAGATGTGGAGGATAGTTGGACAAGCACCAACACATTTCTTGTTGAAATGTTTTGAAGTTTGAAAGCGCCATATAATTAATGGGATAGTTAATAGAGGCATACTCGCATTTATGGAGGAGCATTGTAATCAGACCTTGAGCGTCCCGCTCTCGTCTAAAGTAGATAGAGGCATTTATGCAAAGTTAATGTAGGTAGATAGAATTTAATGCTTAGATTAGATAGTTTTAAAGTGCAAGAGGGAAATGGGATATAGAGACCCTCATTGTATAGTTGTATTATGGTTGTTAATATGAGAGCATAGAGTAGAGAAGAGAAGAAGTAGAGAGCTGTGTAGAAGAATTCTATGTACAAAAGTTCTAGATTAATACAAAAAATATTTGATTCAGATTCATGGTGTTGTGATACTCTCTATGTATGTATTGTTGAATGTTATGCTCATGAATATTTTACTCTTTCTGTCATGCATTTGTTGTTTATGCTATGTGTGTATGATTTCCTATTAAATGTCTGAAATCTGAGAGAGAGAGAGAGAGAGGGTAAGGGAAATGAGTTTCAATTGTTTCTCTATTTGAGCAAGAGTTCCTGCAAGGAGTGTAGTTGAATTGTCCGCAAGGAGTGCATTGACAAAGGGTTCAGAGGTTTGTCTCTAAAATCTCAGATAAGATAGATTTTGTTCTCATTCCCTCAGAAGTGCAGCTAAGCACAGGAGTTGTGCAAAGTGTGCGCAGGCCGAGTAAAGTCTCAGAGTTTGTGAACCTGAGAAATTTTTGAAGGACTACTGTTGCAAGGAGTGCGCAGAGTCGAAGGACTTCAATTCTTTGAAGTAATTGAAGAATTTTCCGCAAAGAGTGCATGCAGGAGTCTTATTTAAGACTCGGAGTTGGAGAAAGATCAGGAGGGATAGAGTCTTCACAGTTGTCGAAGAAAATCACAAAAGGTTGGCGTCTGGAGGTGTCACAAGGTTGTGTTGTAGGTGGTTAATTTCTGTGGCAAACCACCTTATCAAATTTGCAGAAGTTCTCAGAAGGGAGAACAGATGGTCGGAATTCTCCATGGGGAAATCGCAAAATCCCACGAGCTGTCAGATCTCATAGAGTTGCAAGGAGGTTACGGTGGTCATTTTCTGCAGGCAGAAGCTCAAGAGAGAGAGGGCCTTATATTCACGCCAACAAGAACCGTTGGATTTACTCATGAAATTCCATTTCAAGGCTTCATGGGTGGGAAGACCGAAACTTTGTCATTTGGATTCGCGAAACTGCGAAGTCCAATAATCCGACAAGGTGGAAGGTTCCATTGTGAGGTTAAGATTTGGACACATGTTGGAATCCAAGCGTTTCGGCATTTCGGGGTTTGAAAGGGCGAGAGGAGGCCAAGATTTTGGCAGATCAAATCCCCGAAACGCGAAAGGGGAGCTTTTGTGTGAAAGGAAAATATTGTCACGTCGACATCTTGGAGCTTCAGAGTTCAGGAATTGAGCGTTCGCATCAAAAAGGAACAGAATCCCTTCCCAATACGATTTCCAAAATCACGACACAAGTGATCTAGTCCATTGGCGAATCGGGAATTGGGAAATCGAGGTTTACAGTGATATAAGGTTGGGAATCGTGAGTCTAGGACTCCCGATAACCGAAATAATGAAACCACACAGGCTAGCAGATCACGAGGAGGCGACAGGTGGCAAAAATCTCACATCAGTGGAAAGCGTGATTGAAGTGACACGTGGAAAGGACAAGAGTTGTGGGACCCGGAGCAGGCACGCAAGTTTTTCGGGATTTCGGGACCTGGAAGGTAGAGGAGACATAGAGCTCTTATATATCGAGCTCCCGGTGCACGAAATAGCGCTAATCGTTGGATCAAGGGAAAACTCCAGAACCATTGATTTCCAGTGAAGGTGGAACCTTAGCGTTCCAGAGTTTATCGAAACTCGGCATATCGGTGTTCGGAGGTCTGAAAGCACAGACGCTCGATCACAAGACTCATGAAATTGTGAAGTCTGATCTCCTGAAGTGTGAAGGGGGATTCCACGAGGTTTTCTATGGGTGAAGATTTCCCCGAAGGGGAAATAGAAGAGCCAATTGATGGAATCTCTTTGGGCCAGCGGAAGAAGAAATATCATGCATGTGTGGACTTCCGACCTGCGGGTTGGGAGGGTTGCATCACCTTACCTTGTCTTGCCTTGTCATGCCTTCCCATGCCATGCCCTCCCATGCCTTGCCTTCCCATGTCATGCATTTTCTTTCCTTTTCTTTCCTTTCCTTGCCTTTCCTTATCATTCCTTTCTATTGGGATTCAGTTTTGTCATATTTTCTGCCATAAAAATACACTCATAATTACACCTTATCCCCGCATTTCATCCATAATATATCCCTAATTACACCATAAACCTCCATTATCTCATTCTATTTATCATATGTTGTTAATACATAATTTTCCATATTTTTAGTGATTAAAATGATGATTATACAATAGTTTTTTTTATGATGGTTTAATCCTATGTTTTTATGTCCAAACAATATGTTACTGCACTAGAATTCATCTGGTACCCACACTGGAGGTCATCCGGTACTCACACTCCAAGTCATCCAGTACCAGAAGGTTCAATAGTCATCTAATACCTACACATTCATTTGGTACTCACACTCCATGTCATCTGGTACCCACACTCCATGTCATCCAGTACCATCCGGTACTCACACTCCATGTCATCCGGTACCCACACTCCATGTCATCCGGTACTCACAATCCATATATTCCAGTACTCACACTCCAAGTAATCGGGTACCAAAAGGTTCTATAGCCATCTGGTACTTCCACTCCATGTCATCTGGTACCCACACTCCATGTCATTCGGTTAGGGATGATTTTAAGGATGGAAATTTATTTTTAACTGTAGAAACCTTGGTGAATTTTACTAATTCTTCATATGCCAACTATAAATGATTGGCAATATTTTTGTAAAAATATTCAAATTTCTAAGGATTTTATATAGTTTTTATAAAATTTTGGTTATTTTTGAGGTAAAATAATTTTATCCTATAGAATTTGGGTGAATCATTTTTAAAATAGCGAATCTCATTTTTGGAAAAAACATGGAAAATTAGCCCATGAGCGAAATTTAGCCCCTAAAATCATCCGTGAAATGATTCGGTACTCACACTCCATTTCATCCGATACTCGCAATTCAACACATCCAGTACTAGAATGTTCTAGAAGCCATCTAGTACCAGAATGCTCCAAGTCATCTGGTACCAGCATCAACAACCGTCCAGTACTGGATTATAATCGAAAATTTGGTATGCTTCTAGAGGAAAATTGGGGACATGGATTTTTTCCAGAACGATGTCTACATGCGGGAACATGATTTATAATTCACCCAGCTCGCACGTGTGGACCTCCAGCTTAGGGGGAATGATTCTGCCAAAATTAGTAAAAATCTCAAAGTGCCAACTTGCACCTCGATTTTCGTGCATATGGTATCAGATCTAGAAATTCAAAGATATTGGTTTTGTCTAAAATATGGAAAATTAATTAATGCGTGAGCAGTTTTTCAAAAATAGATTTGGTTTGGAAGATATGGGTGGATCCCTAACTCGAATCTGCCCAAATTGATGAAAAACCCATGTTTTGGGGATTTCTGTCTAAAAATGTAATATTTGAAATATGAGCATTAGGATTCAGTCCCATTCACTCCTCAATTATTCTTCATGTATAAATAAGCCTCGGTTGATAATTAAATGTGGGAATTAATAGTTCATATATTTATCCCAACATTTTGGTGTCGTTCTTGGGGAGGTGCTAAAGGGATTAGAGCATAGGTAGGTTGCTTTTATTTCTCCAAAGCCTTGAGTGTTCCTTTCATGCAAGTGTGTTTCTTTTCATGCAAGTATGTTTCTTTTCATGCAAGTGTGTTGTGATTTTAAGGATGACCTAAGGGCGGAGAGAAGATCGTAAGACGTGAGAGAAGAGCCCACGCATCCACTTTAGTGGGGTTGCTCCAAAGTTAGGTTGTCCTCTTCCTTTTAGTAGTTAGAATTTTTGTTTTATTAGCATTAGCCATATTTGTTTTTATGTATATGAGAATATAATATAACTTGTGTGAACAGATAACTTGGTGACAGTAGGGTCCTAGTAGCATGGTGGCGCTTCGAGTATATAATTGGTTTGATTAAATTTTCTTTTAGTTTGCTTCTTTTTATTTATTTAGGGTTTCTAAAAAGTTTTTGGGCACTGTAAGAACCCCCCTCTACACTAATCCATGTGTGAAATAAGACCCATCAACCAACAACAAGAATTCAAAGATGATAAAGAGTTTAAAAAAACTCTCTCAAATCCTAGAAGCAGTCGATATCTCAATCTCATCCTCTCAGGAAGAACAAATCTTGACAGCAATCAAGAACTTAAATTTCACTCCGCATACACAAGAAGATCTAGAAGTCTCTTTTGATTCCCTTTGTCAATCTATCTAGGAGACCGAAAAATCATGGACTGCATTTGATCAAGAACAACCACTAGAACCTGAGATCGAGGAGTTTTCAATGTGCCTTTCTGAATATCCTACATGCATTGACAAGAATCGTTATTTGAAATAAGATGATATTCCTGGCATGATAGAGGGAGACATGCAGAGTGGTCGAAATGAGGAAGTGAACCAAGAACATCATGACTATATTGAACATTGGTTCCAGAATACAACCATATTGAACCACCACACTCTTCTTCAACAACTCTTCACATCATCACCAAAGAAGTTGGTTCT
The DNA here is from genome assembly GCA_009831015.1 of Picea engelmannii. Lineage (NCBI taxonomy): Eukaryota > Viridiplantae > Streptophyta > Pinopsida > Pinales > Pinaceae > Picea > Picea engelmannii. The sequence continues at coordinate 19,467 of ML811131.1, read as the reverse complement.
TTGTACTCTGTTATACATTAAATCTTATCTTTCAAACCCGAGTATGAATGTATTTCTACACTTGTTACGCACATGGTTACATTGGAAATATTCTTACACATGAAATATGATTTCTTGTTCTTAGATTGGATAGAGTAAAAGTTGCATGTTAGTTAACCTAGTTCTAAATAAATGCAACATATTTTCATGTTTATTTTTAAATAAATGAAATGAGATGAAGATAATACTCGTGATCTAATATCAAAAACTGAAACAACTTAAGATATTTCTTCTTCTTATTACATATATATTTCTGATTATTAATAATAACAGTTGCTCATAAGCCTAATCTTTAAAATATTATGGGGATTTACAAAATCTTTAAGGTCTGCATAATGATTCCCATAGCTAACTTGTACATCTTAATTTCCTATCAGAACTTTTTATTCAAGCATTCTTATCAAATAGTAAAAGGAGAGTGAATGAAACTTTTAATTGTGAGGGAACACAATCTTATATGGAGAAGATGAACTTGGGTACTAGAGGCACCTTTAGGTCATTCTCTCATGGCCTCATCCACCACACATTAAGTAAGTTTGACCATGATATGTCTTTCGACTAATCTCGATACATAAGTCTATTTTTCATATGAACAATATTTTATGGGAAATCTATAAAATATCTTCCAACTCAATACCATCCCATCCTGTAAAAAGGTTTTCAAAGATGCTTCCCCATTCACCGATGCGAAAGAAATATATAAATTTTATCTTAAGGGTAAAGATTGGGACAAGAGCCTTTGATGGAAAATGGGAGTAAGAGGCTAACATGTCGGGATATTGAAGAGGTGTGTTGGCAGCAATTATTGGCATGTGGTATAACTAGGCAAACCCATAAGGGCACTGAACAGGCTCGTGGGCAATGGGGCATTCTGCCTAGGAAGGATATTTCTTAGATGTCAAAATTACCCCATCAGAGTACTGAACAGGCTTGCTAGCAATGGGATCTGATTTCGATGTCTTTCATTATGCCTAATCTATATTTGTCTGTATGAACAATATACTTGTGTAAATCCTTAAGAAGAAGCATGCATGGTTGAACAAAAGGCTAATGAACCTCATCTAATTTCCATTTTAGAATTTTCGTAAGATGGTCTTAAGACCCCGTCATTCATACCCAGGATGTCATTGTCCTAGAGGTGGGACCCATAAGTGTAGGAGTCTAATAAACTCAAATGCGGAATTTATCAATATCATATGAATGACATAAATTCTTTGAGAAATTAAACAAGGATGATTGGTTTCCTATCGGTTTCTCATTTATTAAAGACCAGTTATCTCATCATGTTTTCATGTTCAAGGATGAGAGGAAAAATCCCCCATCATAATTTACATGGTTTCTTGAGCATAAAATTGTTAATGATTGATGGAATCATATGTAATAAGTAATTTAGGAATTTCCTTTATGCGTGTAATATTTTAAAATAAATTTCATTTCCAAATTTGTAAGGGTGAATAAATTTTAAGTTTTGGTTGTTTCTTTAAGCATGACATCAATGTTTATTTCTTCTCTCATAATAATAGTATTGGTTTAGTTCTTTTAGATATTTTTGTTCTGGTACTACTGGTATAGAAACCAATAGGTTCATGTACCAATAGTATAGAAATTTAAATCTTTTTCGAGGGTACTTTTTGCAGGATATTTTCAGCAGCTCTCAGCTCTGGTATACTTCATTTCTCTCCTCCAGTCAACATGCATCGGTTCCACGTACTCCACTTTCATCTTGCATAAATTTTGTATTCTAATGAGAGTTTGCATGAGGACATGCAAATAGCAGGTTTAGGGGTGAGAGAGAGAGACATAAGGAATCTTAACAGATCAGCATTCATCAACTCTCTCCTAGATATCCATCAGTTCTCAACCTTGCTCCACTTCATCTTCAAATTTCAACAGTCTACATCATGATTTTGCAGACATTTTGTCATGTTCTGCATAGTTTACACTTCAACATGCATTAGAATTCAAGGCAAGGGTAACTTGAGGTAAAACGGGTACAACTATTTTTAATTTACTAAGAATTTGGAAAACATGATGCATAACCACTATTACCTACTACATTATACGTTATTACCACTTAGAAAGTACCATCAC
>ML811131.1:0-17237 GCA_009831015.1 Picea engelmannii | reverse complement strand
TGCATTTGTAAGGCCAAAAGGCATGACCAAAAATTCATAATGGCCTTCATGAGTTCAGAATGCTATTTTTGGGATATCTTCTTCCTTCATTCTAATCCGATGATACCCTGAACGAAGATCCAACTTTGTGAAATAGATTGCTCCATGTAGTTCATCTAACAATTCATCAATGATGAGAATGGGAAACTTATCTTTAATAATGATCTTGTTGAGCTCTCTATAATCTGTACACATACATCATGAGCCATGTTTCTTGAATACCATTACCACCAGTGCAGAGAAAGAACTTTGGCTAGGTCTAATAATGCCAATCTCTAACATTTCTTCAACCATGCACTCAATTTCACTCTTATGGGCATAAGGGTATCTGTATGGCCTGATGTTAGGAGGAACACTCCCAAGAATTAGGTGAATATGATGATCATGATTTTGAGTGGGTGGAAGACCTTTGGGAATATCTTCAAATACTTTGGAACGCTTATCAATGATCCCTTGGAGATCTAGAGGAATATATGGCTTATATGTTTGAACATCTAGTGAGCATAGTTGTGAAATAACCCCTTGATGCCCCTTTTTCAATAATTTTTTCATGCCATTAGAGCTTATCACGTTACCGGGTTTCCTTGTGATACCTCTTAACTCAATTTATTTTCCTTCCAATGAAAATTTCATGAAAAGTTCTTGAAAGAAAATTAAAATCCACTGTTCCTAATGATTGTAACCATTGGATTCCCAGTACAACATTAGCACCACCCATGGGTATATCAATCATTGGACTATTCATTACATATTATCCCGTAGTAAGATTGATCTTATTGCATTTTCCCAAGCAATTGATAGTTCCTCCATCTACAATCATTACTTGAAACTCTGGTGCTGGATATACAAAGCAATTGAGAGCTTTGGTTAATTTATAGTGAATTAAATTATGAGTACTGCCAGAATTAATTAGGACTATTAACTTTTTCTTTTTGATATATCCTTCGATCTTGAGGGTTTGAGGAGTGCTAATTCCATCCAATGTATTACACAATATCATGGGATTCAACTCTTCAGATGAAATTTCTTCTACGTTTTCATCTTGAGATGGTTCTTGTTCTTCTTCCTCTTCACAATCTATGTAGAATAATTTCTTCTTACCACACTTATGTCCCTTACTGTACTTGCTGTCACAATTAAAGCATAAATCTTTTTCTTTTATTTCCATCAATTGTTGAGGTGTCAACCTTGTAGGTTGAGGTGTTTTAGAAGAAGGAACATTATTCTCTATAGATGTTAGGATTGGTCCTTCTAGTAGCCATAGCCATATTTTTACTTTCAACATTTCTTGACACCCTAAATGCATTCTCCAATGATTTGGGTTCCCAAAGGTGAACCTCATGTTGAATGTTATCCCTTAAATCTCCTATGAATACATCAATCAAGTTCTCATCTGGAATATCTGTTACCTTTATATTCAATCTTTGGAAGTTCTCAATGTGCTCTGTAACTGAACCCTTTTTCTTGAGATTTATCAATTGGCTAAAGAAGGTATTGCTCCTTGTATCCTCATATTGTGCTATCATTTCTTCCGTGAAAATTGTCCAAGTGACGATTGATTTGCGAGAACAAAGCCATCGATACCATACAAATTGATTGGGTTCTAAATATAAAGAAGCATTTCGTACCTTTTGTGTATGTGGCACATTATGTAGATCAAAGAATTGCTCCATCTGAAGTATCCATGTGATAGGATCCTTTCCATCAAACTTCCTCATATCGATCTTAGGAATAGGGTTGGTCTTCAACCCAAAGTTGGAGTTTCTCCATTCTTGATTCACCTTCCTTGTGTCCTCATCATGAATTTCATGGGACACATTTTCACTTTTAGGTGTCCTCTCTATTACGGAAATTTTCAATCCTTCCATGATCTCCTCTTTTAAACCATCCATCTTAGTATTTATTGCCTCCAAATTAGCTTCCATCTCTTGTAGTTCATATTTTGTTACTGTCTTCTTTTGTAAATCATTTATGTCCCTACGCATTTCTTCACCTTCATCAAGAGTCCAAGTAGGATTGTTTGTAGGCTTATTTGGTGTATAAGTTTCCTCTTTTGGTGGAATGTTGGCCAAGTATCACTTTAAACCTTGATATTTAGGTGGTTCTTCTAGAAAATATTCCTTTTATTGCATGTCCAAAATTTTGGCCCTTCTAAGTATTAAATTTTCCTTTTTTTGGGTCTCTAATATTTCTTCTCTGCAATGCCACAGGTCTGATCAATATTGGACGTGCCAAGTGGAATTTACGGTAACTTCCCCACAACTTGCTGATTTTTTTCCTTTCCAGGGGGTGTCACTTGTATAGCGTGCCCTTGATCTATCTACTAAATATCCTCCAAGCCATTCCTTATAAATCGTTGTAGAAAAAAAGTTATAGCGAAAATACCAGGGTGTCTCAGATGTAGCAGCGAAACCCCAAAACCTTGATCTCTGATACCATATGTTAGTAACCAAATATCAATATAGCATAGAAAAAACTTTAGAATAAGTACTCAATGCGTTGAAAAAGAGATAGATTCAGATAAGAAGGCTCTTCGAGGGGGAAACCTCCTTATGCCCACATAAATGTTCAATTACCAAATGATTCCAAATGAAAATGTCTCCTTGCTATATATAGGAGACTAGGAAGTATAATTACAACTAATGGATTAAAGCCGACATAAATAAAATAACATTACTAATGTAAAATGCCCCAATTAAGGGGTAATGAGCCACTATTTAGGGTTTAACATATTCTTGTTTCCTGGCAAGGAAAGGCATGGCATGGGAAGGCATGGAAAGGAAAGGAATGGGAAGGAAAGGAAAGGCAAGGAAAGGCATGGGAAGGAAAGGCATGGGAAGGAATGACAAGACAAGGAAAGACAAGGCAAGGCAAGGCATGGTGTGGAAAGGCATGACAAGGCAAGACAAGGCAAGGAAAGGCATGGCATGGGAAGGCATGGCATGGGAAGGCATTAAAAGGCAAGGAAAGGCATTAAAAGGCAAGGAAAGGAAATGAAAGACAAGGAAAGGCAAGGCATTTGAAGGCATGACAAGGAAAGGCATGGCTATGCATGGAAAGGAAAGACAAGGAAAGGGATGGCATGGGAAGCCATGAAAAGGCAAGGCAAGGAATCGAAAATCATGGGAAGGCATGTGAAGGAAAGGCATGAAAAGGAATGGAAAGTGTTTGGCTAAATATATGCACTATTAATTCCCATATCTAATTATCAACTGGGGCTCATAATCTTCAAGTTGAAGGTGCAAGAAACGTAGGAACAAATCCTAGTCTAGCCTAATCTGAAGCCGACAAAACAATCCTCAAACCCACACTGCAGGAAATTAACACTAAGGATTCATTACTGGGACGTAGGAATAACTTAGTGCTATAAATGCTTAGATCAAATTATTTCATGCACTCAGGGGGATGTTCGTGTGATTAATCGTGGGTAGCTTACTTAAGTTTCCTATCCTTCAATGGATTCCAATAGTGATTAAAAAGATAATCAAATGGCTAAAAAAACTAGGTAATAGGAAATGATATCTAAACTCAAAATTTTTCCTCAATCAAATGCATCGATCACAATGAGAAAGCAAGGAGAGCAATGAAAAGGAATGGTAATGCAGAAACACAAAGTGGAAAGAACTGGAATCTTGGATTGATGTTCATTTAGTTATGGCGCTTGTGAGCATTCGATCAAACAAGGAATGCTATCAAATCATGAAGGATATAATAAACGAGTGGAAAGGTGTTCTATAGTAAGAATAATAAGAAGCGAAACACATAGATTTGCGAACAATAAATGCACTTTAAAATATATGTTTTTGTGTTTTAATGTATACATGTGAATGAAAATGTTCAAACAAATACTAAAGCTCCATTTTAATATGTTTTGACACATCTGAAAAGAAGGTGTAATGAATGGATTGGGATGCATATTTGAAATGGAAATTTGATCAATGAAGCAAAGAAATTAAAAGGAAATTCAATGATAGATGTGTAGATAATGAAATAGGCATGAAGATCTTTGGTTTAAAAGAATGTGCTGGCTGAAAAAGAGACACCAGAAACATAGTACTCTTTATGAGGATTGAATGTGGGAATGTGTGGGTTTATGAAAGCAATTGGAGGTAGTTTGAGAGCTATTTGGAAAGTGTATCTTTGTAGAAATTTTAGCAACAAAGAATTAGTAGAGTGATCAGATAAGAAAAGACAAAATTAAAACGATGGGTGATGCAATTGAACTGTTGCTCAAGTAGTCATTAAATTCAGAGACAGAGTAGCATGAAAAATCATAAATTGAAAGCATATAGAAAGAGATTGAAATAAATCAAATTCAATGTACCAATGCCTTGAGTGAGAGGGTGTTGATTTGAGTTCTATCTATCATGGATCAATTTGTAGAATACAAACTAATTGCAGAATGCAAACACACAATATATGAATTTCAAACTAAACAATAATGCAAAAAGAAAATGTAATGCTAATATACAAAGAAAATAAAATATAGCAACACTTACCACTCTGAGGGGCCCTTCCTAGGAGATTAGTGCTGCTAAAAATACTCATATCAAATGGATATGGTGTCCAATGTTGCAACAACAATCAATTCTTCATTAAGATCAAAAACTCTGCTTTTACATGGCTAACAACTCAAAGCTTTCTCACAAGAATAAATCTCTCCTTCACAAAATCTTCATGAAAGTAATGACTCTTTCTCACAGTCTTATGAGTCTTATTTATACATGAATAATAATTTAGGAGTGGATGGGACTGAATCCCAATGCTCAGATTTCAAATATTACATTTTTAGACAGAAATCCCCCAAAATTGGGTTTTTCATCAATTTGGGCAGATTCGAGTTAGGGATCCAACCATATCTTCCAAACCAATTCTAATTTTGAAAAGTTTCTCGCATATTACTCAATTTTCCATATTTTAGACAAAATCCATATCTTCGAATTTCTATATCTGATACCATATGCATGAAAATCGAGGTGCAAGTTGGTAGTTTGAGATTTTTACTAATTTTGACAGAATCATTCCCCCTGAGATGGAGGTCCACACTTGAGAGCTGGGTGAATTCTTACTTACACATCTTCATGTAGACATCGTTATGGAAAAAACCCATGTCCTCGATTTTCCTTTAGAAGCATGCCAAATTTTCGACTATAATCCAATACCGAACGATTGTTGATGCTGGTACCAGATGACTTGGAGCATTTTGGTACCAGATGGTTTCTAGAACATTCTAGTACTAGATGTGTTGAATTGTGAGTACCAGATGATATAGAGTGTGAGTACCAGATGACATGTAGTGTGGGTACCGGATGACATTGACTGTGAGTACTGGATGACTGTAGAACCTTCTGGTACTTGATGACTTGGAGTGTGAGTACCAGATGATATGGAGTGTGAGTACCGGATGAAATCGAGTGTGGGTACCAGATGTCATGTATTGTGAGTACTAGATGACATTGAGTGTGGGTACCAAATGACATGGAGTGTGAGTGCCGGATGACTGTGCAGGCACCACATGACTGTAGAACCTTCTGGTACCGGATGACTTGCAATGTGAGTACCAAATGACCTCCAATGCGGGTACCAGATGAATTCCAGTGTGGGAACATATTGTTTAGACATATAAACATAGGATTACACCATAATCAACAAAAATATTGTATAATCGTCCTTTTAATCACCAAAAATATGGAAAATTATGTATTAACCACATATGATGAATAACATGAGATAATGGAGGTTTATGGTGTAATTAGGGATATATTATGGATGAAATGCGGGGAGAAGGTGTAATGATGGGTGTATTTGTATGGTGGAAAATATGAGAAAACTGGATCCCAACACACCCCCAAACCCAAATATTTGCATGTCCTCATGCAAACAAGGTGAATAACTTATGATACTCTGCTTATAGATTTATGTGAAATTGTTTCTTTTGTGAAGGTATTGGTTCTTGTGGAATGACACTTTGGAAACTGCCACAGATTGATTTCAAAAAGAGAAACACAATTATCATAAAAATGGAGGACAAGCAGTGGATTAGGTATCAGCGTGATGTTGAATGGTGTGCATATGGAGAATGGTTTATAAAATGTTGGTGATGGTGGCCGTATGAACTTGGACATCAATTTTAAGACCAATATTTACTTTGTGGTTCTTTGTTTGGATAGGCAACAATGACTTCATCCTCTTTGATATGACTTAAGAATGCTTTATGATGTACGAATAGAAGACACTATAGATGTTACTTTGTATTTGTATACCACATATTTCCTTTTCATTACTTGGTCTTATCATCAGAGTATATTGTTCATTATGACTGGTGGAGTGAAAGTGGAATGTTTACTGAGTGGTTGTGATGGTACTTTCTAAGTGGTAATAACGTATAATGTAGTAGGTAATAGTGGTTATGCATCATGTTTTCCAAATTCTTAGTAAATTAAAAATAGTTGTACCCGTTTTACCTCAAGTTACCCTTGCCTTGAATTCTAATGCATGTTGAAGTGTAAACTATGCAGAACATGACAAAATGTCTGCAAAATCATGATGTAGACTGTTGAAATTTGAAGATGAAGTGGAGCAAGGTTGAGAACTGATGGATATCTAGGAGAGAGTTGATGAATGCTGATCTGTTAAGATTCCTTATGTCTCTCTCTCTCACCCCTAAACCTGCTATTTGCATGTCCTCATGCAAACTCTCATTAGAATACAAAATTTATGCAAGATGAAAGTGGAGTACGTGGAACCGATGCATGTTGACTGGAGGAGAGAAATGAAGTATACCAGAGCTGAGAGCTGCTGAAAATATCCTGCAAAAAGTACCCTCGAAAAAGATTTAAATTTCTATACTATTGGTACATGAACCTATTGGTTTCTATACCAGTAGTACCAGAACAAAAATATCTAAAAGAACTAAACCAATACTATTATTATGAGAGAAGAAATAAACATTGATGTCATGCTTAAAGAAACAACCAAAACTTAAAATTTATTCACCCTTACAAATTTGGAAATGAAATTTATTTTAAAATATTACACGCATAAAGGAAATTCCTAAATTACTTATTACATATGATTCCATCAATCATTAACAATTTTATGCTCAAGAAACCATGTAAATTATGATGGGGGATTTTTCCTCTCATCCTTGAACATGAAAACATGATGAGATAACTGGTCTTTAATAAATGAGAAACCGATAGGAAACCAATCATCCTTGTTTAATTTCTCAAAGAATTTATGTCATTCATATGATATTGATAAATTCCGCATTTGAGTTTATTAGACTCCTACACTTATGGGTCCCACCTCTAGGACAATGACATCCTGGGTATGAATGACGGGGTCTTAAGACCATCTTACGAAAATTCTAAAATGGAAATTAGATGAGGTTCATTAGCCTTTTGTTCAACCATGCATGCTTCTTCTTAAGGATTTACACAAGTATATTGTTCATACAGACAAATATAGATTAGGCATAATGAAAGACATCGAAATCAGATCCCATTGCTAGCAAGCCTGTTCAGTACTCTGATGGGGTAATTTTGACATCTAAGAAATATCCTTCCTAGGCAGAATGCCCCATTGCCCACGAGCCTGTTCAGTGCCCTTATGGGTTTGCCTAGTTATACCACATGCCAATAATTGCTGCCAACACACCTCTTCAATATCCCGACATGTTAGCCTCTTACTCCCATTTTCCATCAAAGGCTCTTGTCCCAATCTTTACCCTTAAGATAAAATTTATATATTTCTTTCGCATCGGTGAATGGGGAAGCATCTTTGAAAACCTTTTTACAGGATGGGATGGTATTGAGTTGGAAGATATTTTATAGATTTCCCATAAAATATTGTTCATATGAAAAATAGACTTATGTATCGAGATTAGTCGAAAGACATATCATGGTCAAACTTACTTAATGTGTGGTGGATGAGGCCATGAGAGAATGACCTAAAGGTGCCTCTAGTACCCAAGTTCATCTTCTCCATATAAGATTGTGTTCCCTCACAATTAAAAGTTTCATTCACTCTCCTTTTACTATTTGATAAGAATGCTTGAATAAAAAGTTCTGATAGGAAATTAAGATGTACAAGTTAGCTATGGGAATCATTATGCAGACCTTAAAGATTTTGTAAATCCCCATAATATTTTAAAGATTAGGCTTATGAGCAACTGTTATTATTAATAATCAGAAATATATATGTAATAAGAAGAAGAAATATCTTAAGTTGTTTCAGTTTTTGATATTAGATCACGAGTATTATCTTCATCTCATTTCATTTATTTAAAAATAAACATGAAAATATGTTGCATTTATTTAGAACTAGGTTAACTAACATGCAACTTTTACTCTATCCAATCTAAGAACAAGAAATCATATTTCATGTGTAAGAATATTTCCAATGTAACCATGTGCGTAACAAGTGTAGAAATACATTCATACTCGGGTTTGAAAGATAAGATTTAATGTATAACAGAGTACAAAGAACCAACTTCTTTGGTGATGATGTGAAGAGTTGTTGAAGAAGAGTGTGGTGGTTCAATATGGTTGTATTCTGGAACCAATGTTCAATATAGTCATGATGTTCTTGGTTCACTTCCTCATTTCGACCACTCTGCATGTCTCCCTCTATCATGCCAGGAATATCATCTTATTTCAAATAACGATTCTTGTCAATGCATGTAGGATATTCAGAAAGGCACATTGAAAACTCCTCGATCTCAGGTTCTAGTGGTTGTTCTTGATCAAATGCAGTCCATGATTTTTCGGTCTCCTAGATAGATTGACAAAGGGAATCAAAAGAGACTTCTAGATCTTCTTGTGTATGCGGAGTGAAATTTAAGTTCTTGATTGCTGTCAAGATTTGTTCTTCCTGAGAGGATGAGATTGAGATATCGACTGCTTCTAGGATTTGAGAGAGTTTTTTTAAACTCTTTATCATCTTTGAATTCTTGTTGTTGGTTGATGGGTCTTATTTCACACATGGATTAGTGTAGAGGGGGGTTCTTACAGTGCCCAAAAACTTTTTAGAAACCCTAAATAAATAAAAAGAAGCAAACTAAAAGAAAATTTAATCAAACCAATTATATACTCGAAGCGCCACCATGCTACTAGGACCCTACTGTCACCAAGTTATCTGTTCACACAAGTTATATTATATTCTCATATACATAAAAACAAATATGGCTAATGCTAATAAAACAAAAATTCTAACTACTAAAAGGAAGAGGACAACCTAACTTTGGAGCAACCCCACTAAAGTGGATGCGTGGGCTCTTCTCTCACGTCTTACGATCTTCTCTCCGCCCTTAGGTCATCCTTAAAATCACAACACACTTGCATGAAAAGAAACATACTTGCATGAAAAGAAACACACTTGCATGAAAGGAACACTCAAGGCTTTGGAGAAATAAAAGCAACCTACCTATGCTCTAATCCCTTTAGCACCTCCCCAAGAACGACACCAAAATGTTGGGATAAATATATGAACTATTAATTCCCACATTTAATTATCAACCGAGGCTTATTTATACATGAAGAATAATTGAGGAGTGAATGGGACTGAATCCTAATGCTCATATTTCAAATATTACATTTTTAGACAGAAATCCCCAAAACATGGGTTTTTCATCAATTTGGGCAGATTCGAGTTAGGGATCCACCCATATCTTCCAAACCAAATCTATTTTTGAAAAACTGCTCACGCATTAATTAATTTTCCATATTTTAGACAAAACCAATATCTTTGAATTTCTAGATCTGATACCATATGCACGAAAATCGAGGTGCAAGTTGGCACTTTGAGATTTTTACTAATTTTGGCAGAATCATTCCCCCTAAGCTGGAGGTCCACACGTGCGAGCTGGGTGAATTATAAATCATGTTCCCGCATGTAGACATCGTTCTGGAAAAAATCCATGTCCCCAATTTTCCTCTAGAAGCATACCAAATTTTCGATTATAATCCAGTACTGGACGGTTGTTGATGCTGGTACCAGATGACTTGGAGCATTCTGGTACTAGATGGCTTCTAGAACATTCTAGTACTGGATGTGTTGAATTGCGAGTATCGGATGAAATGGAGTGTGAGTACCGAATCATTTCACGGATGATTTTAGGGGCTAAATTTCGCTCATGGGCTAATTTTCCATGTTTTTTCCAAAAATGAGATTCGCTATTTTAAAAATGATTCACCCAAATTCTATAGGATAAAATTATTTTACCTCAAAAATAACCAAAATTTTATAAAAACTATATAAAATCCTTAGAAATTTGAATATTTTTACAAAAATATTGCCAATCATTTATAGTTGGCATATGAAGAATTAGTAAAATTCACCAAGGTTTCTACAGTTAAAAATAAATTTCCATCCTTAAAATCATCCCTAACCGAATGACATGGAGTGTGGGTACCAGATGACATGGAGTGGAAGTACCAGATGGCTATAGAACCTTTTGGTACCCGATTACTTGGAGTGTGAGTACTGGAATATATGGATTGTGAGTACCGGATGACATGGAGTGTGGGTACCGGATGACATGGAGTGTGAGTACCGGATGGTACTGGATGACATGGAGTGTGGGTACCAGATGACATGGAGTGTGAGTACCAAATGAATGTGTAGGTATTAGATGACTATTGAACCTTCTGGTACTGGATGACTTGGAGTGTGAGTACCGGATGACCTCCAGTGTGGGTACCAGATGAATTCTAGTGCAGTAACATATTGTTTGGACATAAAAACATAGGATTAAACCATCATAAAAAAAACTATTGTATAATCATCATTTTAATCACTAAAAATATGGAAAATTATGTATTAACAACATATGATAAATAGAATGAGATAATGGAGGTTTATGGTGTAATTAGGGATATATTATGGATGAAATGCGGGGATAAGGTGTAATTATGAGTGTATTTTTATGGCAGAAAATATGACAAAACTGAATCCCAATAGAAAGGAATGATAAGGAAAGGCAAGGAAAGGAAAGAAAAGGAAAGAAAATGCATGACATGGGAAGGCAAGGCATGGGAGGGCATGGCATGGGAAGGCATGACAAGGCAAGACAAGGTAAGGTGATGCAACCCTCCCAACCCGCAGGTCGGAAGTCCACACATGCATGATATTTCTTCTTCCGCTGGCCCAAAGAGATTCCATCAATTGGCTCTTCTATTTCCCCTTCGGGGAAATCTTCACCCATAGAAAACCTCGTGGAATCCCCCTTCACACTTCAGGAGATCAGACTTCACAATTTCATGAGTCTTGTGATCGAGCGTCTGTGCTTTCAGACCTCCGAACACCGATATGCCGAGTTTCGATAAACTCTGGAACGCTAAGGTTCCACCTTCACTGGAAATCAATGGTTCTGGAGTTTTCCCTTGATCCAACGATTAGCGCTATTTCGTGCACCGGGAGCTCGATATATAAGAGCTCTATGTCTCCTCTACCTTCCAGGTCCCGAAATCCCGAAAAACTTGCGTGCCTGCTCCGGGTCCCACAACTCTTGTCCTTTCCACGTGTCACTTCAATCACGCTTTCCACTGATGTGAGATTTTTGCCACCTGTCGCCTCCTCGTGATCTGCTAGCCTGTGTGGTTTCATTATTTCGGTTATCGGGAGTCCTAGACTCACGATTCCCAACCTTATATCACTGTAAACCTCGATTTCCCAATTCCCGATTCGCCAATGGACTAGATCACTTGTGTCGTGATTTTGGAAATCGTATTGGGAAGGGATTCTGTTCCTTTTTGATGCGAACGCTCAATTCCTGAACTCTGAAGCTCCAAGATGTCGACGTGACAATATTTTCCTTTCACACAAAAGCTCCCCTTTCGCGTTTCGGGGATTTGATCTGCCAAAATCTTGGCCTCCTCTCGCCCTTTCAAACCCCGAAATGCCGAAACGCTTGGATTCCAACATGTGTCCAAATCTTAACCTCACAATGGAACCTTCCACCTTGTCGGATTATTGGACTTCGCAGTTTCGCGAATCCAAATGACAAAGTTTCGGTCTTCCCACCCATGAAGCCTTGAAATGGAATTTCATGAGTAAATCCAACGGTTCTTGTTGGCGTGAATATAAGGCCCTCTCTCTCTTGAGCTTCTGCCTGCAGAAAATGACCACCGTAACCTCCTTGCAACTCTATGAGATCTGACAGCTCGTGGGATTTTGCGATTTCCCCATGGAGAATTCCGACCATCTGTTCTCCCTTCTGAGAACTTCTGCAAATTTGATAAGGTGGTTTGCCACAGAAATTAACCACCTACAACACAACCTTGTGACACCTCCAGACGCCAACCTTTTGTGATTTTCTTCGACAACTGTGAAGACTCTATCCCTCCTGATCTTTCTCCAACTCCGAGTCTTAAATAAGACTCCTGCATGCACTCTTTGCGGAAAATTCTTCAATTACTTCAAAGAATTGAAGTCCTTCGACTCTGCGCACTCCTTGCAACAGTAGTCCTTCAAAAATTTCTCAGGTTCACAAACTCTGAGACTTTACTCGGCCTGCGCACACTTTGCACAACTCCTGTGCTTAGCTGCACTTCTGAGGGAATGAGAACAAAATCTATCTTATCTGAGATTTTAGAGACAAACCTCTGAACCCTTTGTCAATGCACTCCTTGCGGACAATTCAACTACACTCCTTGCAGGAACTCTTGCTCAAATAGAGAAACAATTGAAACTCATTTCCCTTACCCTCTCTCTCTCTCTCTCTCAGATTTCAGACATTTAATAGGAAATCATACACACATAGCATAAACAACAAATGCATGACAGAAAGAGTAAAATATTCATGAGCATAACATTCAACAATACATACATAGAGAGTATCACAACACCATGAATCTGAATCAAATATTTTTTGTATTAATCTAGAACTTTTGTACATAGAATTCTTCTACACAGCTCTCTACTTCTTCTCTTCTCTACTCTATGCTCTCATATTAACAACCATAATACAACTATACAATGAGGGTCTCTATATCCCATTTCCCTCTTGCACTTTAAAACTATCTAATCTAAGCATTAAATTCTATCTACCTACATTAACTTTGCATAAATGCCTCTATCTACTTTAGACGAGAGCGGGACGCTCAAGGTCTGATTACAATGCTCCTCCATAAATGCGAGTATGCCTCTATTAACTATCCCATTAATTATATGGCGCTTTCAAACTTCAAAACATTTCAACAAGAAATGTGTTGGTGCTTGTCCAACTATCCTCCACATCTATGCGCACTTGCTACCTGCTAGCGATGCTCCTGCATCATAAGGAAAAGTAAGGCATGGGAAGGCATGGAAAGAAAAGGCATGGGAAGGCATGGCAAGTCAAGAAAGGCAAGGCATGGCATGGGAAGGCATGGAAAAGCAAGGAAAGGAATGGAAAGGCATGGGAAGGCATAGAAAGGAAAGGCATGGGAAGGAATGACAAGGAAATGAATGGGAAGTCATGGAAAGGCAAGGAAAGGCATGGGAAGGCAATGCAATGAAAGGAAAGGCAAGGCATGGAAAGGTAAGACAAGGTAAGGCATGGCAAGGTAAGGCAAGGCAAGGAAAGGCATGGAAATGCAAGGCAAGACATGGGAAGTAAAGGCAAGGAAAGACAACGCAAGGCATGGAGTGGAATGGCATGGAAAGGGAAGGCAAGGAAAGGAAAGGCAAGGCATGGCATGGAAAGAGATGGAATGGAAAGGTATATTTTGACAATAGTCAAAAAATTTTACATACTAAAATATTTTAAGTAATGGTATATTTTAACAACATTCCAAATATTTTAACATCAGTCAAAATGAAGACAAAATTATTCCTTTTACATACCTATGGTCATTCAAGTAGACCATTGGGATCACTTCTAATACTGACGATATCCATTAACTTCTCGTGCTCATAGTAAGACAAGAGGTATCATACCTTTGATGAGTTATTTCTTGGAATTGTTTGTACTTGGAGGTTTGTACCAATAATGAAGTTTGTAAAGTTGTATACAACTTGACCTGGTTTATAATATTGAAATACATAACTACCTTTCTTTCGTGTTATTTCATCTTGTGTCAGATATTCTCTTTTAATAACCATCGACCCAATAGAAAATTCAATTTCTTCGGAGTCTGTTACTGATTTCATGATGGCCTAATTTCCCTCTAAGCATTGTGCCAATCAATAATCAGTGCCCCATTCATTATTTCTTGGGGAAACTGCTACGTATGTATTCCCTGCAAAAAATGGAGTGCCAAAATGTGAGTCCATTAAATGACCAAAGAATAAAACATTAATTCTATTTATTCAAAATTTAATAGAAGGAATAAACAAACCCAGAAGTACGAGATCTGAGACATGATCATAATCTATTGAAATAATTTATTGGTTCTCCTCCAACTTGGATAATTCCATATTTATACGTTGAGAAATGGGGAGTGATACACAATCCCATCTATCAACCTAGTCTGTCGATTCACAATCATCCCATTCATTAATACTACATGGACCACAAAAGAATGAGAGTTTTCTCGTCCATATTTCAACTATAACATTATTTGATGTTCTAACTAAATGGAATCCATGATTTTCGTGCATTGTTTTTCATTCATACCACTGTGATCCATCTACATCGACCACCTCCCCAAAATATCTATGTATATGTCCTTTCCTGTGTGATTGTTCTTCATGGGTTTTTGTTCCCTCTCCCATTACTGAAGAACACCATTCAACAATGGATTTTGCATCTCGAATGAGGGAAGTAGTTGTGAACTTCATTTCATTCCCACGTAACACTCTATTTATGCATGCACCTTCTGCATCATGCTCCCCTTTCCCATGCCCAGACTCAAAATAGTTCCAAATGTGTGGTACCTTTAGTTTTTTGTGCAACATACACAACCATTGAAATACACGAGCATTTTTGAACTGGCTTGTGCAACCATCTAACCAAATCTAATGTTGATCCATCTGTATGTTCTTCTCCTTAAGGTGATTGTAGAACAACTAAAAACAATGTTGTACATAGGTTAAGTCATGACACCAATCATCACTTATGTAGAAGTGATACTCTTTCAATATAAGTATGTTTTGTTCATTACTATTTGGTCCGTGCCTGTATGTGATATGGACCATTATGCTGACTTTCTTTGAGTGATAATATTGGATTTAAATCTCATTTTGTGGTTGAAGGGTTTAGTTTTCAGTAAGATTAACCACTGATAACATAATGCCAGCAAGAAATATATCTTTGCATATTCTAAAATGATTGTCCTGCCATCGAGCCACATGGACACGATGAACACAATGTTGCATATTTTCGATGAAGTCCTTCATGAAGTCACAAACTCATACTTGGGAAGTAACCAATTGTATATTTTTTCTTTCCTATCCTCCATCAATATCATATGTCACATATTTAAAGCTTTGCAAGACAACCTCCTTCCTCCCCAATCCATACTCATCGCTTACATGGATTCACTTGCTGAGTAATTTCATTCCACAACACTTGGGGCATGTCCCATCTAAGAATTGTTTTTGATAAAATGTAAAACCCTCTAGCCTTGTACACAAGATGCTATGAATAAAGTATCTAGATGACGATGGAGACAATACAACTGAGCATTCCTGCAAAAGGGTTTTATGCAAAATACAATGTGTGTGTGTGTGTGTGTGTGTGTGTGTGTGTGTCATAATGATAACCATACTCAAATTTGTGATATCTACAACAACATGTGTTACGAATTGTGTTTATTCGAACATGCCAAGGCTTGAATTTATGGAAATATCTTTGGCCCAAGTTAAGTGCACTATGCACTGTTATAAATCTCTCGTATAATTCTATTTGTGTAATGTCAAGAAAGTGGTTAATATGGAGTTCATGGTCCCTAGATCCCCTTCTCAATTTTAGTACATCATTTCGGTTGGAAGAAGGCCTGGTGCTCTCATGCCAGAAATCCTGAACTAGTACAATTAACTTCATGTAAGAATGAGGTAGATTACTAGTGAAGGCCCACAAATCTGTTGGGCCACCTATGTCAAGGCTATCTCTTCTATGAGAATACTTTCTAAAGGTTTTGAAATTGCATTTCAAGGGGTGAGAGGTTTGTTGTAGAAAACAATGTTTTCTTATGATCTTGCTAACAATTGATTGTGACAAGACACGCTAGGCTTCATTGCGGTCTTTAGAATGATATTTCTTACCAATTATTTGAAAATCATCTACAAGGTTTGTAAAAATATGATGAATTTTTTCTACACTTTTGACTATTTCAATGCCTAAAATTCTTCGAACAACAGTCATTCTATATTTTAACAAAGATAAAAATAATTGACATTTAGCAGTATCATATTTTGGTTCAAAATATTCTTCAATGATTTTATAAGAGTGATAATGAGTACTACAGTTAGGTAACTTACCTTCAAGTGATGATATACCACTTTCATCGACCTGAATGCATTTAGGAGTTCTTCGCCGCATAATGCTCAATCTAGGTAGGGACAATGAACCACTATTTTGGCACTCTTGAACTCCTTGCCATGGAGTTAACACTGTTGCAGTTCTTACCCCTTAAATCATTGGCAGATCAACTGTGGGAGGAGAGTGAACATGGGATTGACTAGATTCTAGAGAATTTGACTGTACAACAAGAGATTGCACCAGAAAAACTTCTTCACCACAATCTTGTAACACCAATTGCTTCTCTAATTTCATCCATTGTATAATCAACTCCAAGCAAATCCTCAATCATCTGGTCATCCAAAACAGTTTTTCTTGATGAGATACTGGATGAATTTCTCTCTAATGAACTCTTGTTCTTTTCTTCTAGTGATAGAGGAGAAATAATGTTGTTATCTATTTCACTACAAATTGGATTTCCCTCTTCTGAAAGCCTACACTTTGACATACGTAACTTTGTTTTTTCTCTTATTCTACCTATTCGATCAGTTTTTTTTTCTCGAGGAAATTTTTTTGTCGAATCTGTTGGTTCCCCATGTTTAAAGATAAAAATTGGCTTCCAAACACCCAACAAAATTTGTCTTTGTATTATGTGATAAGGTACAACCAGGTGGAGAAGTTTGTTTTTGTATTACAAAAGAAGAAACATCTAACAATTCCAATTCCGATTCCAATTCCAATTGCACTTGGACAAACTTGTCTTCCAATTCCAAGAAGACACAAGAAGATACAAACAACAATTCCAATTGAACTT